>JAHWFP010254549.1:68075-83813 GCA_023313725.1 Lithobius niger
CCCCCCCCCCCCCCCCCCGTTCCTTCAATAGTGTGATGCCTAACATCGCAGTCTTCGAGTAAAACTCGTTCAAGTTTGTATTTCCGACGTGCTCATGGCAAAGCTTATGAGTACAGCTTTAATTCAAGCCTATCCTTTTTCAAATCCGTTAAAAACTCAGTCAGTTACAATCAATCCAAGTTCAAATCCAAATGGCCATTTCCATCACGATCCATCAATCCATTCCTAAACCCCAAAAGCTCAACGGCTCCAGCGGTCCAAAATCTGGCCACTCAGAGCCCAGAAACTCCGGCCAATCAATGCGAACCTCCTTTTCCCTCCCTTATGAAGGCCCATCCAGATCCTTACAGTTCTCTATAAAGCCCTCACGTGGTGTAGCTTGGCTCAGGAGGTTGAACAAATTTCCCTCCTCCAAGGCAGCCTGCCTCTCTTGCCGCCAAAACGCGTAGTCATCGCAGACGTCCGCCCCCTCCCTCACCCATATATACCCCCGTCCCTGCCGTCCCACCTTCAGCACTGCTCAAAGATCTCAGAGGCTAGAGGTTGCTACGCCGGTCGGAGTGGAGATGTCCGCACGGGTCCGTTTGTTGCCATGCCGGGCAAGGTAGCAGTTCGTTGGTAACTAAGTTAATTTTTATTGAAAGTATTCTTTTAGACCCAAAATCTAAATTTATAGTTCTTAAATCTAAACTTAACCTCTTACGTGAGAATGATTGTGGATCAGTTAACCGCCATCGGCATTTCTGGCCTAGAACTACCACAACTTAAGGGTTTAAGGTCCCCTTCCTAAAAACCGGCTTTTTTCTTATTTATGTTGAACAAAGGTTCTTCTAAATACTCAAATGGTTCAAATCGTAGAGCTTAGACTTCTTTTAGGTTGTGTACCAGGTTTACCATAGTTAGTTTGATCTTCAGCATTGGCTGTAGAAACATAACTTGGGTAGTTTGATCTTCAGCATTGGCTTTAGAAACATAACTCGTGACTACTTTACTAGTGCAAACGTTGCATTCTGTAATTTAGAGAGTCCGGTGACTCAAACAACTTTTCTTCTCGAAATTTTGTAGTGTATGAACTTTTAATTTGTTCACTTCGTGCCGATTTTCATGTAAAATCTTCGTGTGCTTTATTTAAAGCTTTTTGAAATATTTTCTTTGTAACTAACTTAGTTTCAATGTAGTGTGAGAAGTTAAATATGTTTTAAATAAAAACTTTCGTTGTTTTAAACAACCAGTTGACTTCGTTGAGATTTAATTGCATGAGTAAATAATCAAAAACCATTTTTATTTTAACTCCCAGCCAGCAATTAAACACCCATCGTGGTGGCAGCAAATTAGTTAGTAGTTAGTTGTTGATATTCAAGTTATAGTTAGGACAAGGACGCTCCCCCCCCCCCCCTAACCGTGCAGTAGCCACTGCAGTGCTGTAAACTTCGTTAAAGTCCAACAGTCACGTATATATTAACAACATCATCGCCAGTACACCAGATTGTCGGTGCTGCCTGAAAAGGCACCTTCTTGAGACAGGTAGCGCCGCTACAATAGCACTGGCACGGTCTTTAATTTGGGTATCTTGGTCCCTTAAAGCTAGTTCATGAGTTCGACGACGGTCGGCCTCGGCTAAGTCAACAGCACGTTTTTTCTCTGCGTCTGCAATTTCGAGTGCTCTTAACTTTAATTCTTCTGCTTTTAAAAACAGTTCATTTTCTTTAGCGGCTAATTCTTTTTTAGAAAAAATTGCGGCTTCTCTCCTTTCAATAGCGTTAGCTAGTGCATCGGAAAGTTCACTTAAATCCAATTTACCATCTTCGAGGGCTGCTCGTAAGATTTGTTGGGATTCTGCTCTAGAATCACTGACTGTAAAGCCTAAGTTTAAACAGGCCTTCTTTAAGTCCTTGTTTGTGATATCACGAATGATTTCGTCTAATTCTTCCATTTCGGACATTTTTGAGTCTTAATGGTTAACGTGGTTTCAAAATAAAGCTTTTATAAATGAGACAAAAATTAAAAGCAGCCGCTTAAAATTTAACGTTACGTTTGAGTAGAGCGAATTATTAAAAAGACTTCTCTCCCAAATCCAGTAAGATTGCACATAAAAAATACACTTCTAAGACCTCCAGCACTCTGGTATATGAATAGCTAAATTGCATAAATGCTAATAACTACAACACTCGGCTTGGCGGCCTCTAAGCATATCTCATGTACACTTACCCAGGCAGGGCCGTAAAGTACGGGGGGGCAGGGGGGGCAACTGCCCCCCCAGGTTTGAGTTTGGGGGCACCAAACAATTAAAAAAGTTAGCGAGACGGACCTACACAGTAAATAAAAAACGTTCGTTTTTGAATTTTGAACGAATATTCGAATAATTATCTTCTTATAGTGACAAACAATTTCCTCGAGGTAATTTGTTGCTGTTGGACATCCTTCTACCATGATGATATATAATAGTTAGCATTTCTACTATCGTAGTGTATGTGAAGGGGCGCCATTTCTGTACTTTCGCGGTGCATGCGAAAGGGTGCCATTTCTATGCTACGATGATGATATACAATAGCTAGCATTTCTACTTTTGCGCTGTACGGGAAGGGGCGCCTTTGTACTTTCGCGGTGTATGGGAAGGGGCGCCATTTCTGTGCTTTGCCCCGGGGCGCCAAACTACTTTGTTACGGCCCTGTACCCAGGGGTACAATCGCTGTACGGTCAGTCTGTCCTTCCGTTCCACTGTAGTACGGGAAGTCCGGCACTGATTTTCACGGGAGTCGATCGGCACTGATGGGCGGTCAAATCCACTGGATCTCGCTGTTGCACGCAAAATCCTCTGCTTGGCTGTACGGAGCGTAGTTTCCCTCTCGGGCCTCTTCTCCTACAGCATCGGTTGGGGTTGAGACGGCTCTTGACGGGAGGACGTCTACTGGAAGCGGCAGCTGTTGCTTCCTGGCGCCGGCAGTTGTTGGAGCTGCGGCGGGGGTTGTACTTTTTTTTTTGACTTTAGTACGACTTCTGCTTCGTGACTTTTTTAGCTTGTCACAGGCATCTGCTTCGTGGCCATGTTTGACATCTAGTTGGAAGTGGCTTGCATCCTTCTAGGCATGTAGCATGGCAGGGGGGAAAACGCTTGACGGGAACAGCACCCGTTCATCCCACCGCTGCGCACCAGTTGTAACGGCGGACGCTACGACGGCTTAGGTGCTTGTAACGCCCCCGGTTTTCCTGGTGTACGTGGAGTTTCAGCTTGAGGTTTCTACGGTGTTTACGACGACTTTTTTCGTTATACAACACAGCATGGACACTGTCCCAGCTTGGGGGATGAAGCGCCGGTCCTAATTAAAGGGGCCTAACCTTAAACTGTCGGTATCGCTGCCACCAACGGTGGATTTAACTGTTTAACTAGCTAAAATCTAAAGATGGGCTACATATTTAATTTTACACTAAAATACAATTAATCAAGTCTAGCAAACGACTGAAGCTTAAAACTCCTGGTTTTATTTTTGCGACAGAGAATGAAAGTACACTTTACATTATAGTTTGCTTCTAAAAGCTTTTGAATACCAATTATTTAAATAGGCAACAAGTTTGCATTTACAAAAAGTAGCAAGTTTGAATATACACTTAGTATTTCATAAATTCAGACAAACACACTTGGTTTGAATAAAGTTTTAAATTTTCACATTAGAAAAAGTAAATCATGAGTGCTCCCGGAGACACCCGCAAGACTTGACAGCCACAACTGATTAAAGTCTATCTGACAGTATGTTTCTTATGATCAACCGTCCACAGTTATGTTTCTAAGTTTTCCAAGTACAAAAAGATCAACCTCCCTTAGTTCCCTCGAGAACTGTTCTAAGTTATAAAAAGCCCGGCAATTTTACACTTAGGCATCAGTTTGTTTCAATTTGACTTCCACAAAGATCAAACCGTCATTTAGTTTAAATTAAAAATCCATTTAAAGTAAACTGGAAAAATTTGGTTTTTAGAAAGAGAACCACTCTGACGTTATGGGGTGAAGAAACCTAAGATGCCGCTACAGGCGTCACCACCATAATTTTCCCTAGCTAGAGAGTTAAGTTTTTAAACTAAAATTTAGAATATGGGGGTCCTAAACTGAACTTTCAAAAGCTAAACTATAACATACGAACCACTACCATCGTGCCCGACATGGCATTCTCCGGACATGGTGTCTCCACTCCCGACTGGCGTGACCGGTCTCTAGCTTGAGATCTGTGAGCTGTGCTTACTATGCATTCTGGGGCTGGGGTTTTATGCTGGAGAGGAGGGAAAGCGCGGACGTCGAGGATAGCTGCGGGGGTCTGATAGGCCGAGGTCCTCGAGAACAATGGAAAGTGGGAGAAGTCGGTTGAACAAAAGGACTGGGCGCAGAGCCGTTTGAAGGAGTAGGAACATGTAAAAAAGACAGGCCTGTTTTGAGCTTCACTCAATTGAACTTTCGGAAATGGGCCTCTACTTTGTATCATTGGCTACGGATAGAATATTTACATGATTGCAACGTGATTAGGCTCTTGTTAAAGCTTATTACTTGGCTTTGGGCAATGTAGAGAACATTACTATTAAATTAAATAAGCTTTAACGGTAAACTGTAGTGTTAAACACCACAACTAGTTTTGGCTGGGGAGGGGGGCAAAATGGGGAATTCGAAGTTTTGCACAGTTTGACTTTCGGATTTGGTTTGAACAGATCTTTGTAAGAATTCTTTTAGTGTTTAATAGCAGATCAAGCTATTTGTAGGTTTCGGTGGGTCACAGTCAGGTCCAGAGGAGAACTAAAATAAACATATATACACTGAAAAATTCGTGTCCGGTAGAATGCCAGGTCGTAATGCGTTTATATGTTTAAACATATGGTAGCGTTTCTGGGGGTAAAAGAATATAAATAAAGTATAAATGCGGTTAAATAAATTAGCTTAATTGAATGCTATAACGCATTAAGTTATTAGAAACATTTAACGTTTAATGGTTTTTTTTTTTTTAAAGTTAAATTCGATCGTTGTGGAAATTTTTCATATGGATTGCGGCCGACAAACACAATAAAAAATATCACACTGCAAATTGGTAGTCTGTATAAAACCTGTTACAATACACTAAGCTAATATGTTCGGGCTTTTTGCCCTAAAAGAAAAGAGATAAATTGAGAATACAAAAATACAGAGTGTTTATAATGGCGGTCATGACGAAAGTGCGATGTAGTCGGTTTTGGTCAATCTTCAAATGTAGTTTTAATGGTCTTCAAGGAAGAAAGTCCGGATTTGGGCTTCCCCAAGAGTCTTGTATTTTGACAGGCTATTAAATGTCGAAGAGTTTGTGGAAATCGGACCATTATTGCGAAAACGGCCAAATATGCCTCGGCGAGGCATTTGGGTGCCTCGAGAAAAAAAATTTCATTTTTGGAAAAACAGGCGTTTTTCGGTGGCGCTCGTTTACGGCCCCCAACCAATGGGACCAGGATTTTACAACGATTCCCCGACAGGGGGGGGGGGGGGGGGGGCGCAAAGAAAATGACCCACTTCTATTAAACTTTGTTCTAATTTGGCAAGGGGCCGGCAAAACCAGGTATGGGGTCTGGGGGAGTGCTTAGAGCTGCCCCTGGCGGGGTCCGGGGCAGAGCCCCAGATGCTGAAGCATTTTACGCTGTTTCAGGGCCTATTTTCGGCTTCCCGAGACACGTTTGAAACACACTCGTTAAGCAAATTTCGGATGTTTCTTGTAAACATTCTTCAGCAAGAGAGGTAGTAAAAACCTAATTCTGACCTAATCTGTTTTTTCATTATGCATTTTTTTGCAAAATAAATTAACTGATGAATTTTAATTATTTTTAAAATATTATTACTTTAACATTAAGTAACACTGAATAATTTAGATTTGAAAAGTAATGTTGCTTACGTTTCAACTTACGGCCAACTCTATTTACAGCTTTTTTTCCCCAAAATTTGTACGAATTTTATGTTGTCATGTTGACTCGGCCTTCCGGTTGTTCCCCGACGACAATCTCAGTTACTCCCCGACAGGGGGCAAGGTTTCCCCGACGAGTTGGGGGGGGGGCTCTTCACTCCCTCTTTGCCGGCCCCCCCCCCCCCCCGGGCCCCCCCCCCGGTGCACGTGACGTGTCAGTACGAGGTCACAGTGCGGTGAGTGAATCCTTGCCCAAGATTAGTTACGAAGTGACGATTCATAGAAAAGTTAAAGTATGCAGAAAAGAGAAAAACGAAGCGATGAGAAGACTCGCGTAATTTTTTCCCTTACGAAATGTTGTTTTCTGCTCCAAAACATTTACTCAACTTAAGAATTTGCCGACTGGGAAAGAGTCAATGAGCAAAGGTGAAATGCCGAGTGGTTTTTTGCCTCCTGTATAATAAATAACATGTATTGCCAAAACAGTTTAATTTCTTTGGATGAATTTCTCGAATGGGGAGAAGAGTAAATGAACAAAGTTGAAATGCCGACTCTAATTTCATCGCGTGAACAAATAATAAAAAGTGGACGTACGACGACAGTTTAATTCTTTTCACGAATTTGCCGACTGGGAGAATGAGTGGGGGAACGATACACCCCCCCCCCTCGCCCCCCCTGTCGCTACGCCCCTGCCTTTGTTCAACCGACTTCTCCTCCCACTTTCCATTGTTCTCGAGGCCCTCGGCCAATCAGACCCCCGTAGCTATCCTCGGCGTCCGCGCCAACTTCCGGTAATGTGTATAAAACCCCAGCCCCAGAATTCATCGTTAGCACAGCTCACAGATCTCGAGCTAGAGAAGGGTCACGCCAGTCGGGAGTGGAGACGCCATGTCTGTGGGATGCCATGCCGGGCAAAATGGCAGTGGTTCGTATGTTTGTTGTTAGCTTTTGAAAATTTAATTTAGGACCCCCAAGTCTAAATTCTAGTTTAAATTCGTAACTTAAACTCTCTCTAGCTAGGGAATATTATGGTGGTGACGCCTGTAGCGGCATCTTAGGTTTCTCACCCCATAACGTCAGAGTGGTACTCTTACTAAAAACCAACTTCTTTCTTATTTGTTTTAATCATTAATTCAAATAACTGACGGTTTGATCTTTGTGTGGGATTCATTGGTTATTCACTCCAGACGGACTTTATAAGTAGCTGAGGCTTTTATAATTTGAGGAGTTGACTTGGAAACAGCAACTCTGGGAGGTTTAAGGTTCTGTTTTATCACTTAGAAACAAAACTGTGAAACGGTTGATCTTTCATGCGTGTTTGAAACATACTCTTTGATAGACTGTAACCAGCCTGGGCTGTTCAGTCTTGCGGACGACTCTGCGGAGCGTTCAGTATTGCTTTTTCTATTCGAAAAATTAAGTGGTTGTTTTATTCTGAAACACAAACGTCGTTTTAGTCAAAACTTGTGAAAACGAATTACATGTTGTAAATTCAAACTTTGTGCTTTTAAATAATATATTTCAAAAGCTGCTCGTGAAAACCAAATGTAAAGTGTAATTTTTATATTCTCTGATGTTATAATAAAAACCAGGAGTTTTTAACTTCAGTTCGTTTGCTAGTCGATTAACTGTTTAAGTGTAAATAAATATGTAAACCATTTTTAGTTTAGCTCTTTGTAAACGGTTAAATTTCCATCACTGGTGGCAGTGAAATACCAGCAGTATTAAGGTTAGGCCCCTTTAATTTAGGACCCTGCGCTCCATCCCCCATGCTGGGACAGTAGCCCTTGCTGTGCTTATGCCGTAAAAGTCGCAATAATCACCGCAACACCTTAAGCTGAATCTCCGTGTCAAACCAGGAAACCGGAGGCGCTACAAGCACCTGAGCCGTCGTAGCATCCGCCGTTACACTGCATAAGAAAAAAAACGAAATGGTAGGAGGAAGGGAACATAGGCCTAATGGATTTCTAGATGAACCACAAATGAAAAATGGAAAAATTCACGAAGAACCCTGTAATTAAAAATCAGAGCTACATCACCACTTTTTTTTTTTAAATAAAGTTCCACAGCAATGTGTCCCGACTATTATTAATCGAACCCTAAAAACGAAACCGAATGTAACCATCCATGCACGCATAAGTTGCTGGCAAGCGAGTATGGTTTTAAAAACTATGAAATATAAGGCAGTTGAGACAGGATTACCGTTTTGAGACAAGTTACAACTTACTTCATGAATGTTTTGTTTCATTTTGATGCATTAAAACTTCAAAATTTGCGGCTCTAGCCGTATTTTTTCCGGCGGCTAGGCCAGGCTGCCGCCGAAAAATATTCTACGACTGTTCGGCTGACTCAGAAAAATGCAGCGGCTGAGGGGATATTTCACAGCCGTATTTTCCTTTGCCCCAAAGAAATCAGGAGAAGAAAGAATGATCTTCAACTTGGTAAATACTACATGGAAAATCACACTTCAAGGTGGAAACGTTGAACTCAGTATGGCAATCACTAAAACCCAACGACTGGGCTTTCTCGATCGACTTAGAAGATTCCTGTCTTCATGTTCCCATCCGCAAATCGGTTCAATATTACTTCCAATTCTTGTACGAAAACAAAGTCTACCAAATCCTGTGCCTTCCATTTGGACTGAATGCCACACCCAGAATTTTCTCATTGATTCTAAAGACAATACTGGCCCACGTACACCAATACAAGCAAGCGCTTACCTGGATTCTGAACGACCAAGACCCGTCCAGACTTCGAAACAATAGAGACTACGCCATCAACCTCCTCCTCAGACGTCTCATCCGGCCTGCTGGGACCATTTTCAATTCCCCTTTCCTACTTTCCGCTGCTCTCTGGCAGACATTCTACTACACATGGTCCTGGAACCGTCACCTACTGTGCGTCCTACTTCGCTGTGTGTCCGGTCCCTTTCTTACGCACCCATCATGTCCTCCAGCACCATCACCACTGCCGTTCCTGTTCCGGACCACTCCTAAGAACGTACTTTCCACATACTTTCCTCCGGCACAGATCGGTGCTTTGCTCCCTTCTGCTCCGGACACATTCCTTCCTGTCTTCACCAGTATCTTGGCGACAAAATCTTTTCTTCTGGTATTGGCCTGATCCGCTCCTCACCGCTACTGCACTCTCTGCCCCTTCCGACTAGCCGCTGGGTCGCGATTCCTCGCCTACTATTCTTGGCCATATCCGACTCTCGATATGCCTTGTCTGTTCCGGCCTGGCGTGCTGCCTAGCCGTGTAGATGGTTCCTCTCACCCCGTACTGCGTTCCGAGCTAAGACACAGAACCAAACCTCAAAGACGAACGAGACCGTCAGTTATGCCCAGTATAAGCCCTTCATTTCTACCTTAAGAAAACTAGACCCATAAGCAAAGGTCGCTCTCAGCTTTTTCTACCCTTCATGAACGCTTCTGGTGAAACGTCTGCTCGAATGATTGCTTCCTGGATTAAGGCTGTCATTTTTGACGCATTAGACATCAATTGCAACGACCACAACATTTGCATCACTGCCCATAAACTTAGAGCCATTTCTGCGTCCTGGGCCTTCCACAGTAACATCCCCATCACCGACATTATTGAGGCAGCATCTTGGAGAAGTACGACTGTCTTCACAGGCCTATGGACTTGACCGAATTGGGCCATTCGTGGCTGCCAGGCAGATTCTCTAGTAAAATCCCTTAACATTGCAACCACTTTAGTTCGACTTGACTACTTCATTTCTGGTTGCTATTGAGGTTTTACTTTTTCCGGGAGCTAGCCCGAGGGAACCCGCCGCCATTTTTGTCGAGGTCTTCTGTAGCGGCGCTGTGTGTCCTACGGGTGCTTAAGACAGAACTGCTAGTCTGGTGTGTTTGCGGATTCAGTCTTAACTTCAATAGTGTCCGTTTTACTTTTGCGGAATAAAAACACTGCTCATTTCTACTCCAAGTTGGGGTAAAGATAGGCGTCGAATTAAAGGTTACTGTAAGCTAAACTAAGTTCAATGGTCGCTGCCACCAACGGTGGGTCTGTTAATTTGCTTACTTTCGTAGGCTTAAAATAAGATAAGTTTTCGTTTTTTAAATACCTCAAATTAACGTCAATTACAGAGAAACAAAACGGAGTTTTAAACTCTTGGTTTTATTTTAAAAACATGTTTAAATAAACACTACACGGATAACTAGTTGAGCTACTTTTCAACAAGAAGGCTTTAAATAAAAAGCAGTACGGAATTTTTACATAAAAAAAATTCTCAAGTGAACAGATTCTTTAGTTCAGCACGATTTACAATTTCGACTAGAAATAGTTGGTTTCTGTTTAGGTCAATGGAACATACATTAAATTACAACAGCCAGGTTTAGACAAGATGCTTTATGCTAAAACCTTTCCCTCTCGAGTCGGGCTAGAATTACCAGGGTTCTACCATCAATAACGCTACGAGACCTGAAGAGTTTTGATTATTTAAGAATCAGCTTATTTGGTAACTCTATAAATAAGAAAGAACCAGTTTTTAGAAGGGATCAGGAAACCCTTACGTTATGAAGGACTGTTGTCAGGAATGCCGATGGCAGAGTCCAACATAAATTTTACGACAATAAAGCTAAAAGTAAGTTAAGTTTAAACTTTAAAATTTAGAGTTGCTTTCCCAAAAATAAAAATAAAAATAACTGCTAGTTACCTAACCACTACCTTTCCCGGCATGGCAACAATCGGACCTTCGGAATCTCCATCCCAACTGTCGTAGTGACTCATAGCTTCAAAGTCGGAGCAAGTGCTGTCGTTTCTTTACCTTGCGTTCATTATATACTAAAAGGCTGCCGCTGCGCGGACGTTCCAGTATGCGATTTTCTATTGTTTGGCTATTGACGTCATAAGATTGACAGGAGGCGGGTCTGTTGCTGGGCAACAAGGCAAGCAAAAGTATTGGTCTCCAGGATCCGTTTGCATCGAAGACAATGGCAATCTCTACAGTACTAAATTCTCAAATGCATTGGATCAAGTAGAGCTATTGAAAAATCGTTGGAGTGGAAGTTTGAAAATGAAACTTGAAACGGCTGAGTTTTGAACTCTTAATTGAAGGATGGTTTTCGTTCACATGGATTTAATAAATCGACAAATTAATAGAAGGTATTTTTCGTAGATTGCAGAAGGTAATACAAGTCACTAGTGTAGGATGGGAGATCTCTGAAAAAAAATACAAAGATACATTGCTGTCTGCTAAATATTAAAGATAAAGCTAAGCCATGTTGTCCGAGTTAGGTAGGGCTAATGAGAAAATTGTACGTTAATAAATGTTGCTGTTATAAGCACTAGGGAAAAGATTAAATAATGTAGTTTAGTTAATGCTAGAACACATTGTAAATTCTTAGAGCGTTATTCAATTGCAACCACAAATAAATGGGAAATGTAGTCAACCTTTTTATGAACACAGATCGTCACCGCTGTTTAGATAAAAATATTAAGTACAATGTTTGCATGTAAAATAAATGAAAGCATAGCAATGGGATGCTGACATTTGTGCCCCCTGAAACAAGCACTAAACTACGTGGCTTTATGCCAAAGAAATGTCCAAACGTATTTACAGTGAATACAACTTTGCGAAAAATGGCACCTAGCGCTGCGTGCGTTACAGTGATTTTGGAACATTTTTGTTAACGTCATAGTGAATTGACGATAATGAAATTTCGGGATCTGTTCCCGCAGAATGAAAGCTAAAGAGTTGGGTGTAACGGCGGACGCTACGACGGCTTAGGTGCTTGTAACGCCCCCGGTTTCCCTGGTGTACGTGGAGTTTCAGCTTGAGGTTTCTACGGTGTTTACGACGACTTTTTTCGTTATACAACACAGCATGGACAATGTCCCAGCATGGGGGATGAAGCGCCGGTCCTAATTAAGGGGCCTAACCTTAAACTGTCGGTATCGCTTCCTTCCACAAAGATCAAACCGTCATTTAGTTTAGATTAAAAATCCATTTAAAATAAACTGGAAAAATTTGGTTTTTAGGAAGAGAACCACTCTGACGTTATGGGGTGAAAGAAACCTAAGATGCCGCTACAGGCGTCACCACCATAATTTTCCCTAGCTAGAGAGTTAAGTTTACAATTAAACTAGAATTTAGAATATGGGGGTCCTAAATTAAACTTTCAAAAGCCAAACTATAACGTACGAACCACTACCATCGTGCCCGGCATGGCATTCTCCGGACATGGCGTCTCCACTCCCGACTGGCGTGACCGGTCTCTAGCTTGAGATATGTGAGCTGTGCTGACTGAGCTGTAGAGGGAGGGCAACTGGGGCTTTTTATGCTGGAGCAGCGGATTTTCTGGACCTTAGCGCGGACGCCGAGGAGAGCTGCGGGGGTCTGATTGGCCGAGGGCCTCGAGAACAATGGAAAGTGGGAGGAGAAGTCGGATGAACAAAGGAACTGGGTGCAGAGCCGTTTGAAGGAGTGGGAACATGTAAAACGGAAAAAGATCGGCCTGTTTTGAGTTTCACTCAATTGAACTTTCGGAAATGGGCCTTTACTTTGTATTATTGGCTACGGATTGAATATTTACATGTTTGCAACGTGATTAGGCTCTTGTTAAAGCTTATTACTTGGCTTTGGGTAATGTCTAGAACATTACTATTAAATTAAACAAGCTTTAACGGTAAACTGTAGTGTTAAACACCACAACTAGTTTTGGCTGGGGAGGGGGGCAAAAATGGGGAATTCGAAGTTTTTGCACAGTTGGACTTTCGGATTTGGTTTGAACAGATCTTTTTAAGAATTCTTTTAGTGTTTAATAGTAGATCAAGCTATTTGCAGATTTTGGTGGGTCACAGTCAGGTCCAGAGGAGAACTAAAATAAACATATATACACTGAAAAATTCGTGTCCGGTAGAATGCCAGGTCGTAATGTGTTTATACGTTTGGACATATGGTAGTGTTTCTGGGGGTAAAAGAATATAAATAAAGTATAAATGCGGTTAAATAAATTAGCTTAATTGAATGCTATAACGCATTAAGTTACAGAGAACATTTAACGTTTAAAAGTTTAAAGTTAAAATTCGATCGTTGTGGAAATTTTCCATATGGATTGCGGCCGACAAACACAATAAAAAATATCACACTTCAAAATGGTTGTCTGTACAAACCTCATACAATACACTAAGCTAATATGTTTGGGCTTTTTGCCCTAAAAGAAAAGAATAAAATGAAGATACAGAAATACAGAATTTTATAATGGCGGCCATGATGAAAGTGCGATGTAGTTGGTTTTGGTCAATCTTCAAATGTAGTTTCAATGGTCTTCAAGGAAGAAAGTCCGGATTTGGGCTTCCCCAAGAGTATTGTATTTTGACAGGCTATTAAATGTCGAAGAGTTTGTGGAAATCGGGCCATTATTGCGAAAACGGCCAGATATGCCTCGACGAGGCATTTGGGTGCCTTGAGAAAAAAAATTTCATTTTTGGAAAAACAGGCGTTTTTCGGTGGCGCTCGTTTACATGGGCTATTAAACAAATCAAATTTCAGCCGAATTGGTCCATTTTTGACGAAGATACAGCATTTTTAATGAGGCATTTGAGCGGACTGCTTTTACACTTCTGGAGTGCTAAAATTCCAGGCAATGTGTATTTTATTCGGCATACAGAAACATCAAAATACCAGGTGCACCTGGGTAATTTTGGTTTCTATTGCCTAACCGAAAATATACGTTACCTGTCACCCACCCTTCCTCCCCTCCGAGTTACCACCTGTGCACTTACAGGAATAAAAGATGTGAATACATTCGTCTGTGATGCTTTTGTATGATGGGTGCGCAGAACAGTTGTGCACTGCGGTGCAAAAAACTTGCACTCTGAAACTTAATCTCTAGAGAAACAACATGGGAGAAGAATGCTAAAATCCATGGTAATGAATATTTTCGGTTAGGTATTATGTAAACGCTGTAAACGAGCGCCACCGAAAAACGCCTGTTTTTCAAAAATGAAATTTTTTTTTCTCGAGGCACCCAAATGCCTCGCCGAGGCATATTTGGCCGTTTTCGCAATAATGGTCCGATTTCCACAAACTCTTCGACATTTAATAGCCTGTCAAAATACAAGACTCTTGGGGAAGCCCAAATCCGGACTTTCTTCCTTGAAGACCATTAAAACTACATTTGAAGATTGACCAAAACCGACTACATCGCACTTTCGTCATGACCGCCATTATAAACACTCTGTATTTTTGTATTCTCAATTTATCTCTTTTCTTTTAGGGCAAAAAGCCCGAACATATTAGCTTAGTGTATTGTAACAGGTTTTATACAGACTACCAATTTGCAGTGTGATATTTTTTATTGTGTTTGTCGGCCGCAATCCATATGAAAAATTTCCACAACGATCGAATTTAACTTTAAAAAAAAAAAAACCATTAAACGTTAAATGTTTCTAATAACTTAATGCGTTATAGCATTCAATTAAGCTAATTTATTTAACCGCATTTATACTTTATTTATATTCTTTTACCCCCAGAAACGCTACCATATGTTTAAACATATAAACGCATTACGACCTGGCATTCTACCGGACACGAATTTTTCAGTGTATATATGTTTATTTTAGTTCTCCTCTGGACCTGACTGTGACCCACCGAAACCTACAAATAGCTTGATCTGCTATTAAACACTAAAAGAATTCTTACAAAGATCTGTTCAAACCAAATCCGAAAGTCAAACTGTGCAAAACTTCGAATTCCCCATTTTGCCCCCCTCCCCAGCCAAAACTAGTTGTGGTGTTTAACACTACAGTTTACCGTTAAAGCTTATTTAATTTAATAGTAATGTTCTCTACATTGCCCAAAGCCAAGTAATAAGCTTTAACAAGAGCCTAATCACGTTGCAATCATGTAAATATTCTATCCGTAGCCAATGATACAAAGTAGAGGCCCATTTCCGAAAGTTCAATTGAGTGAAGCTCAAAACAGGCCTGTCTTTTTTACATGTTCCTACTCCTTCAAACGGCTCTGCGCCCAGTCCTTTTGTTCAACCGACTTCTCCCACTTTCCATTGTTCTCGAGGACCTCGGCCTATCAGACCCCCGCAGCTATCCTCGACGTCCGCGCTTTCCCTCCTCTCCAGCATAAAACCCCAGCCCCAGAATGCATAGTAAGCACAGCTCACAGATCTCAAGCTAGAGACCGGTCACGCCAGTCGGGAGTGGAGACACCATGTCCGGAGAATGCCATGTCGGGCACGATGGTAGTGGTTCGTATGTTATAGTTTAGCTTTTGAAAGTTCAGTTTAGGACCCCCATATTCTAAATTTTAGTTTAAAAACTTAACTCTCTAGCTAGGGAAAATTATGGTGGTGACGCCTGTAGCGGCATCTTAGGTTTCTTCACCCCATAACGTCAGAGTGGTTCTCTTTCTAAAAACCAAATTTTTCCAGTTTACTTTAAATGGATTTTTAATTTAAACTAAATGACGGTTTGATCTTTGTGGAAGTCAAATTGAAACAAACTGATGCCTAAGTGTAAAATTGCCGGGCTTTTTATAACTTAGAACAGTTCTCGAGGGAACTAAGGGAGGTTGATCTTTTTGTACTTGGAAAACTTAGAAACATAACTGTGGACGGTTGATCATAAGAAACATACTGTCAGATAGACTTTAATCAGTTGTGGCTGTCAAGTCTTGCGGGTGTCTCCGGGAGCACTCATGATTTACTTTTTCTAATGTGAAAATTTAAAACTTTATTCAAACCAAGTGTGTTTGTCTGAATTTATGAAATACTAAGTGTATATTCAAACTTGCTACTTTTTGTAAATGCAAACTTGTTGCCTATTTAAATAATTGGTATTCAAAAGCTTTTAGAAG
>JAHWFP010254550.1:0-10504 GCA_023313725.1 Lithobius niger
GTGGATCTTAAACTTAGTGAGATGCAGCAGTCGTTTCAAAGCCAACTGGCAGGATTAGTGGCCAGCATGAACGTTTTGGTAGCACAAAGTGCCCAACCTTTTAATACGTCAATCACCGAAAATCGTGAAGGCATGGTGGTTTTGAACAATGACTTGTCAGTGCAAAAGGAGGTGACCGACGACGAGAGACATAGAACAAAGGGTTCGCCGCGCGGTGACACAAAGGGTCCGCCGGCGATCAGTGGAAAGGCGCCAAAACCACAGAAATCAGCAGACTCGAAAAAGCATCCGACTACTCAGAAAGAAGAGAACCAGCCTGGCAAGCCTTCGTCAGGTAATTCGAGTAAGAATAAAGGGATCGGAAAGCATTCCAAAATAGTGCCACCCCAGTCCGCTCCCGAGAAAAGGGTAGGCGGACAGGGAAGTGAGTCGAAAAGTGGCAAAAAAGCTCTTCTCGCACCCAAGAAAGGGGTAAGCGGGAAGGCAAGCAATGCGAACGCTTCGCTGAAATATAGCGATCAGGCGTGGCGATCGATAAGTGATAAAGTAACGGGCGAGCAGGCGGCCGGTTCGCCGGCGATCCGTCAAGTACCCGGAAAAGGATCCGGCTCGCTGGCGGTAAGATCGCATGGCAGCAGCGAACAGGCGGTTCGCAATGCGAACCGAGAAGCAGGTGGTTCGCAGGCGGGGACTGAACAGCAAAACAGAAGACTATGCAGTTCGCCGGTTCGCCACAATAGGAATGCGTCACCGCCCAGGATTACATATCGCAACCAAGGATTGCAAACGTCACCGGTGAAGGCAGTGGCACCCTTTTCGGAGCACATCGGCGAGGGTACACAATCGGATGACCAAGAAGAGGATTACAGTGACGACGGGGAGAGACTACAGTATTATTCTGGAGGTCATAACAGTGGCGAAGTTTACGACGAACAATACGAGGAAGGTTATGAGGACTACCATAACAGAAAGAGGGCATGTGAACGGTCTCAAGAGACACCGTCTTAACTCAGGAGAGTGCAGTTTAACGAGGATTCTATCTTCATTGATAATAAGTCGTTCACCGAAGAGCAACAACAAAAGGAAGAACAATGGAGGGAGGAAGTAGCCAGGAAACCACAGGCTCCGGAGTCGACGGACCACGACGACCCGTTCGAGGAAGGACCGGGTTTGATTGGCTGGAAAGCCTTCGTGGGTTTCACTCTTAAATATTTAAAGGAGACGCCTTTCTGTAAGCAGGCAGCACCAGTGGAGATTAATCCAGAAGACCCCCCAATGGAGACCCTGGCCAATACAGGCAGCACTAAGATTGCCCCAGTACATCTACCACAGTCAGCAGTCGCTTTTCGACAACTTTTAAATAACGAATCGCTGACTAGGAAAGATTGTCAACCCATTTCGGTATCCAAGCCTCTTCCACCACATGACCCGAAAGCAGCAAAGATGTTTTTCACGGCAACAGGAAAAGGGGCGCCGCCCAAAAAACGCTATAAAACGTTTCCCGAAGCAGATTACATCACGGAACGGATGGACTTGGAGCTAGACTCGACTATCAAGACGCCAGCTTTCATTAAAACACCAATGCAACTCCACGACAACGACGAAGCCATGCTACGATGCAACATACGGGCCAACTCTCACGCCGAATTGGCGTACTCGGCGTCGGTGGTGGCAATTAAGTCTTTGGTTAACGAGCAACCCGAACTTAAAGATAATCAGACGATTAGGGAATGCCTACACATCATGAAGAGGGCTTCGTCATTCCAACAGGACAGTCTGAACTGGTCGTCGAGACTGCTCCTCAACTCTGTGTTTCGCAAGAGGGACGCCTTACTAGAGTCAGCATCCACGATCCCCACGGACGTAGCGGGACAATTACGACTCCTCCCGATCCACGGCGCAAAGGAGGTGTTTGACGGGAAACTACTGAAGTTAGCACCAGAACTTAAGGAGAAAACAAGACCGAGTGGGATGCCAACACCGTCATTGAGAGGCGTTAGAGGCAGGGCACGACCAATGATGAGAGCGTACTCCACATACCCGAACTATAACACGGGGTTGATACATCACGACGGAAGAGGCAAAGGAAACGTCAGGACTGACAAGAAGAACGACATGCAGCCATTTCGAGAAGGAGTTCCTTCCCTACCTAGGGGGAGGGGCGGGAACACTCCACGAAGCAGAGGCCAAGGTCGAGGAAGAGGTCGTAGGCCGGGAAGCAGACATTGACACAGTGGTGAAGTTTTCCCCCATTCACCGACAGGTGGGGGGAAGACTGTCGAAGCACTTGACAGGCTGGGAACAAGTGACTGCAGACAAGTTCATTCTGGAGATCCTGAAGGACGGTTACTACCCCTTTTCCTTGCGACCAGCTCTAGCTTCCAGCCCACCACAAGAAACGAGACAGGAAGTACCTGGACTACAAGAAGAAATAGACAAGCTTCTGAAAAAAGGAGCGTTGGAACTGGCACCGCCGGGCACGAAAGGGTTCTGAAGCCCAGCTCCTAATCTTCAACTTGAGGAAGCTAAACAGCCATTTAAAGAAACAGCATTTCAAAATGGAAACGATCGGAATGATCAGAGAAGCCTTACAAGAAGGAGAATACACGGTTTCGGTGGATTTAGAGAACGCGTATCTCCACGTACCATTACACAGGAAGGTGAGACACCTGTTCAGGCTTGTACACAAAGGCATCTCCTATCAATTTTTGACCCTTCCATTCGGACTGTCTACCGCACCGCAGGTATTTACAAGGGTCTCGAAACTGATTCTCGGGATACTTCATTGCGAAGGAATAAGAGCCCATGCCTATCTAGACGATTGGCTGATACGCAGCTTGTCACCAACCATCCTACTTTCCCAGCTGGACAGAAGCCTGAGGTTGTTTCAAAGTCTAGGACTGGGCATCAACTTCCAGAAGTCAAGGTTCACTCCCCTTCAGAAATTCACTTTCCTGGGAGTGGATTTCGATTTAAGCAAATGCATGATTCGCCCTTCGGCGGAAAGGATAGAAAAGACACTGAAGACCCTGAAACAAGTGCAACGAAAGACAGCGATATCAGCAAGAGACCTGGCATCTGGGTTGTTAGACTCAATCGCAACGCTGGTACCACGAGGACAGTGGCGTGTCAACCCAATACAGTGGTTCAGGAAAGAGGAGTGGAACCCACGGACTTCATGGTCAGACATCATCAGATTGGACAACATCCCAGATATGAACTGGTGGAGGAAGAAGGAAAACCTACAAGAAGGAGTCCCTCTGAAGGAAAAGGAAGCAGAGATAACACTATTCACGGATGCGTCGACCAAAGGCTGGGGAGCCCACTTGGGGGACTTGACGTTGTCAGGGATATGGGACGAGACAGAAACCATCTTACACATCAACCTACTCGAACTGAGGGCAGCACGACTAGCAGTGGAGACTTGGAGACATCTATTGATGGGCAAGCACGTAGGGATAATGTCGGACAATACCACCACAGTAGCCTACATAAAAAGAGGAGGAGGGACTCATTCCAGGACCCTAATGGAAGAAACTACGAGACTCATGGAAGTATGCTCCCAAGACTACATACACCTAATCCCGAGACACATACCTGGTCGTCAAAACGTGTGGGCAGACGAACTATCAAGGAGAGACAAGACCCCGACTACAGAATGGCAGCTGGACCCACTAATCTGCGCCGCCTTGTTCGAAAAGTGGGGGCGGCCGTATGTAGACTTGTTCGCAACAAAGACCAACAAACAACTGCCGAACTATGTGTCTCCGTTCCCGGACCCTCAAGCCTGGGCAACGGATGCCTTGTCAATGTCTTGGAAAGGGATATGCGGTTATGCCTTCCCAGTCCCACCCTTCAGTCTCCTCCAACAGGTTTTGAACAAGATTCGAGGGAGTTTAGGGTCGTTCATTCTCGTAGCACCATTCTGGCTGGCAGGAGCATGGTTCCCGGACCTGATGGAGATGAAAAAAGAAGAGCCAGTTTCGCTACCATTGACAGCAAACTTTCTTACTCAACACAGGCGATCAACAGTCCACCCTGTCCCAGAAGTGCTACACCTTCAAGGATGGAGACTTTGAAAACTTGCCTCAGAGAAGATGGTTTCTCTAACGAAGTAGCAGACAGACTGTTGCAGTCAGTAAGCAAGTCAACATCCAAGATGTACGAGGGTCAATGGAAGAGGTGGTTCATTTGGGCATCCAACCACGACTGTGACCCCTGCAACCCGTCGGTTATAAACCTCTCGCAATTCTTGGAAGAGCTGTTTGCGAAGAATTTGTCCCCCACGTCCATCAAAGGGTATATCCGCAATCAATTCAGTACTCACGTACATGGGCAGGAAGAAGGTGGCATCAAACCCCATTTTATCCAAGCTCATGACGGCGTTCGAGAACGCGAGGCTGAGGACACGATCCCTTTTCGCCAAATGGAGCCTGCCCTTAGTACTAACCAGCCTGTCACAACCACCGTTCGAACCTTTGGCAAAGGCTTCTTTGAACATGCTAACACTCAAAACAGTATTTCTGGTTGCATTATCGTCAGCTGCGAGGTGGCGGCCTTCTCGAGGGGTGAAGGGCATATAAGATTTGCAAGGGACTGGTCATCGGTGTCGCTGGTCATCGGTGTCGCAAACTTTAGGGCAAAAAATTCGAGACCAGACGAGGCACCATCACCAGTAGTGATTTACGCCATAGGACACGGAAAACAGAGAGGAAGTGAAGAAAACTTAGTGCCCAATCCGGGCATTGAAGTATTACTTGGAAAAGACAGCAAAAGTGATAGAAAAAGAAGATTGGGGAGTAGCGGGGATGTCACTGTTCTTGGATATCGACAAAGCATCAGGCGAGTTGATCAACAAACCAGTGACACCGTTCAAACTGGGTAACTGGATATGCCAAGTGATCAAGAGGGCATACGAAACGAGCCCGGATCATGCTGATGTTCCTAAGGAAATAAGGGCACACGAACTGCGAGCGTTGGCTTATGGTAAAGGAACACCGTTAGACGAGGTGGTAGCGGCTTGCAAGTGGAAAACAAAGAACACTTTCATTAAACACTACCTCAGAGACGTAAGCAGAGAAAGGGGGGCAGAAGTGGTGGCCCAGAATGTAGTCACTGGTTCGAAGAAGAGCCAGTAGACGACAAAGATGGAACAGTCGAAGGCAAGATGGACATCGGACGAGTGCAAGTCACGGAAAGATGTTCAAGTGGGTGAAAGTTGGTGGATCTAGGTCTAAGAAGAACTAGGACACCGACACACGGACAGAAGAGATGGGCAGTAATGGACACCAAGAAATGGAGGCGAGTGTGTTAGATGAATTAGATAAATAGAATTATCATTGTGGTAAGAGTAATAGTTGAACCTCCCACCACCTAACTGACAAAGTCAGCATAAGAACTGAAGGTAAGTAATTTTGCAGATAGTAAGAAATGGAAATTTTAACTTGCAAAAATTAGTTTTTACTATCATAAAAATTACTTACCTTCTGTTCAACCCGCCCGCCTCCCCGCTGAGGAACAAGAAAGGTTCAAAAAGCGAATGGGGTTTTCCCCACAGGAGGCAGGCAGCTGTAGCAGGTGTGCTGCGCAGCGTGCCTAGCGGTGAAAACTTGCAACTGGCGTTGAAGTCAAAAATTATGAGATTTTTGTATTTGAGCATGGGAAAAGCCAAATTAGCGAATTTAGCATAAGAACTGAAGGTAAGTAATTTTTATGATAGTAAAAACTAATTTTAACAAGTTAAAATTTCCATTTTTTTGACCAAGCGAAACCGACATCAAAAACAATTTTCCTAAATTGAACTTACCATTGGTGCTCAAAAGTCTGTCTAATCCGCCGTACGAACCACTAAGGACGGCAACGTTGTTACACCTTACGCAAAAGACGGTTTTTCTTACGGCAATGGCGTCTGCAGCTCGGCAGAGCGAAGTAGCAGCGTTTTCTAGAGGTAGGAACCACATCAGGTTCTCAAGGAACTGGTCGAGAGTCTCACAGTCCTTCCCCGCTCATTTCACAGCGAAGAATTCCAGACCAGACGTGGCCCCTAAACCTGTGGTGATACCAGCTTTGAGTTTAGTCCATACCGGGGACGAAGAGAGGTTGCAATTTCCAATTCCGGCACTTAAGCACTACTTGGCCAGACCAGCGGACCAGACCGCGGATGATGAAGAGGATGGCCCGACGCCACTGTTCCTGGCGATGGACGAGACACAGGACCAATCTATCAACAAAGCAGTGACACCCTTCAAGTTGGAAAAGTGGATGCGCTCCGTAATTCGGAGAGCATACGAGTTGGGAGCAGATTGTGTGGATCTACCAAGGGATATTAGAGCTCATGAGCTGAGAGCGCTGGCTGCGTCCTGGGCATATGGCTGTGGGACACCTAGACGAGGTGGTCGCAGCATGCGCCTGGAACAATCGAAATACGTTTGTGAGCCACTACCTGAGGGATACGAGCGGCCAGCAAGGTGAAAATGTGATGAGATCATGTGGTGGCAGGGCAAAGGTTCAACCATTAGGAGTGTAGATAGTGCCACACAAGGAAAAGCACGACTGAAAGCCTAACATTCAAGTGAAAGACATAGCACAGGAAGGATTGAGGCATTTACACACAGGAAAGCAAAGCACACCTCAGCGGATTTCCACAACGTAGGAAAGTCTCACTGGGGAAGGAAAAGAATAGTCACACTGATGGGAATTTTAGACACTGGTGGAAGCCAACACACTGGTGGAGGCTGTTCACCCGGAGATTTGAGACACCCAAGTGTGAGACGGCGTAGTTGGGCCAGCTGTTACGCATGGAAAACAAGAGTGGACCGAGAAAAGATGGACTCGCCCCAATCGAAAGGTGGGTAATAGGGTAACACTTTTTCATGCATTCATTTGATACTGGTAGTATTTAATCTTTGGGGGTTGACATGCTAGTAATTCGTTTTAGCCTTGAGAGTAATGTTCGTCTATTAGGCTAGTTTGGTTGTAGAGCATCTTACGGTATGTTGGATTAGGTAATAACTATTTCAGCGTCCCTTCCCCTGGACGACAAAGTCGGCATAAATTACTGAATGTCAGTATTTTGCAGATAGTAATAAATGAAAATTTTAACAAGTTTAAAATTAGTTTTTACTATCCTAAAATGCTCACCTTCAGTAATGAATACCCACCCGCCTCCCTGCTTCGCTGAATAGAAAGGTTCATAAGCGAATGTGAGGAACTATCCAAGATGGCGGCTGCATCTGTTGATAATAGAGCAACGCGCCTGACGGGCAGAGAGGAAAACTTACGGAGACAACAAAATAAGGTTATTTTTTTTTTGGGGCAATGAAAAGCCAAAATAGCGATTTTAGCATAAATTACTGACGGTGAGTATTCTAAGACAGTAAAAACTAATTTTAAACTTGTTAAAATTTTCATTTTTTACATCGAAATTCTACCGTCAAAATTTACAAAATGGTATGGATGGTGCAAATCAAACAATTTAGTTCCTTGCAATCCTTCTGTCAACAATTTGGTATCTTTTCTGGAAGATCTATTTAACAAAGGACTTTCTGTCACTGCTAATGAAAGGATACAAGTCCATCATAAACTCCGCTTTATCATGCATTGGAAACTGTACAGCCATTGACAGCAAAACCATCTCGAGACTCGTGCTAGCATTTTAAAACGCTCCACCTAAAAATGAAGATTCTTCCAGAGAACTTGTTCTTTAAGGAGAATCTAAGTTCTCCAAGCCGAATTCGACTAAACTGTGTTACAAGACTGGGATCCCTTCCTTTACCTATGGCGCGTTTTTACTACCCCACCATCTCGTTAACGCATTCATTTATGCAAAAAACTGTCACTTCCGTCTGTACCCCACTTCCCTGCTCCCGTCCACTCACTCTTTCCTTGCTGCGAACGCTCGATTCCGTGCAGGTAGTGGATGGGCCCTGCTTTGTAACACAGTTTCGTCGCCTTAAAGAACAAGTTCTCTGGGACAATCTTCATTTCTCTTACGCAGAATCCTCCTGTGTTACAAGATTGGTATAGATTAGGAAGCAGTGCAATTACTCCTCGGAATCGCTCCGCAGATGGCTATGGCGACCCATTGGTCCCTGCCCGTAATCACCCTGTGCCTACACCCCAGACCACCCATGGACCCCACTCATCCGCCACTTCGGCACCCTTATATGGGTCGCGTAGGAGGGCCCCTGCGCTCCGCAAGGCATATGACCTCTCCAAGAGCCGGACAAACTGAGCAGCACACCGCCAGTCCAGTCTCACCAGTACTGCCCACGCTGCACGTGATCTACTATCAGCTTGTCCACGCAAAGTTCTATCAAAAGCCTGCGACGGTACCAGCACACTCTTTCCGTAATTCACGAAAAAACCTAACTTCTGCAAGGTTTCCAACGCTCTCCGCACATCACACTGGCCCGGCGCAAAAAAATGCCTCACTACTGTCATAAGTTTCATAAAAGTACCTGGGGTTGAAGTCAAACCAAATGGCATTACACAAAAGCGGTATAGACAACCCAGCCTGGCAAACATGAACAACCGTCACGCAACATTCTTTATTGCCACTGCATAATACGCTCGAGACATCGATGGTGGCCGTCCACCACTCTGGCTGCAAATGCTCTACTACCCTGGGTAGTGTATCCAAGGAGCACTTCCTAACCACTACAAACTCATTTAAGCCTTTCAGATTCAAGATTATCCTGACAGATACGCCTAGTTTTGCCACTGAAAAATAGGGGATACAAATCTCACAGCCCCGTTTTTCACCCTCTCAATTACTCCTTAAGCGAACATCTCGCTCAATTTCGGGGCAATCTCTCTTGCATCTTCAAGTAATGGCGGTCTCACCGAAACCGCAATCAGCGGTGGCCTATTTCCCAACTCTAGACCAGCTCCACTACAATAGCCAACACCGCCGGCGACGACCCAATGGCTGCCCAGTCTGTACGATGGCCCTTCAAACTCCCCACACGCCACGTGCTTATTGTATAAAGCTTTATTCTAGCTTCAGTTCCCAACCAATCCAACAGCGCACATAACCAACAAATTTTTACTCGCGCTTGATAGAGCCGATGCCTATGCACGCCCTAGCGTTCCGCATCGCCCAAAAAAAATAATAAAACCTAACGACGTGCTAATTTTCCAACAAACCCATTTCTTTCTTTTATCACCACCAAACTACAACTTTTTTCACAGTTCGCCACTCGCGGTTCTTTTCGGTTTGGTTCGGTCTCTCACCGACTCCGACAATGGGTTTCACATAAGAACTACCGACCGCACGTCTCGTTCACTGCTTCGTCACTCCACAAATTCAGCTACGAAACCAAAAATAAACACTACGAACCTGATAATCCGTACTAAACCACTGCAGAAACGTTCTTCTCTTGTGCGGACGCACCTGGCTGGCCTAACCGGCCACCACATTTCTCGTTCCCGCAAATTTTTCCGTACCATGCCGGCCGCCATCCTAATTACTCTCCAACCAGCCTAGATCACTACTCATCACTAACCGCGTAGCTTTGTGGCCACGCTGCTCGCTTGGAAAGATGGCACACTTCAGCTCAGCTGTGAAAACAATTGTGCGGAACGAATTTCTTTCAGTAATTCAACAATCTTAGCTCAAGATTTTCTGATGGCTCGCTCCAGTGGCAAGAAAAAGAGTGAGTGGACGCGAGCAGGGGAGAGGGGTAGAGAAGGAAGTGACACAGTTTTTTGCATAAATGACTGAGTTAATGAGATGGTGGGGTAATAAAAACATGTGAAGGTAAAGGAAGGGATCCCAATCTTGTAACACAGTGAGGAGGATTCTGCAAAAGAGAACTCGCCAGTTCTTTCCAAGATGGAGTCTTTGGCTTCGATTTTACACCTAACTCAAAAGACTGTCTTCCTACCCTTCTTGCACCTGCATCACCAGCAAGACAGAATGAAGGAGCATCGACACTTTAACTTTAAATCCTTAAGGGAAGAAAGCATCCTTTAGTAAAGAATGCAAAAATTCGTCCGAACAGCAATTAAAAATTACTTTACTAGTTGAAGCCAGAGGTTCAAAGCAAATCTTCTCTTACATTGATGTCTCCTGACTCCTCTTCTCTTGACAAACAGAAAACTTGTTATTACGTGTGACAACGTTTTTTCAATTACTGTAGCTTCTATTCTAACGAGATCTTTGCTATGACAAAAAAATAATGTTATTTCCTGACCACAAAAAATAAGAACATTGTGATAACAATTTGTTTTTTTTAATAATAACAATAATTAATAATACTTACTTCAGTAATGGGCGACCAAGGAGTGTGAAATCAGAGTTTCCAACTAACAGGACCTAAATCAGAATTTAAATTGTGCAATTAATAATTCCACTACTATGCATAGCCTTTATCTCGGTCTTCACTGGCATACGGAACAAAAAATGCTCTGCATGGCCAAAAACATTCAGTTCTCAGCAATCAAAATACCCTCAACTTAACAAAAGGATACAGTCCAGAAATTACAGCTTTTCTGCTTTACA
>JAHWFP010254550.1:10604-21236 GCA_023313725.1 Lithobius niger
CCCCCCCCCCCCGTTGTTTTTTTTTTCAGTCAATCGTGAAATTGACTAAAAGCTTTAACGAAATGAACGTTTTATTCCTTTAAATCTTGGTTTTTTTAGTTGAATTGGACCATTTTAAGCAACAGCACGCCATTCCAGTTTCAAAGACGTTCGCAAAGGGCCTTGGCCCAGTCTATTCTGAAACAAAATTTTCGCATCATTAGAATCACCTTTGCTGTTGCGGACTCGTCTCCTGGCCGGGCTTTCGAAACTGAGGCCATTTCTCCGCCTGGCGACCGTCTAACACCCATGCGCCCAATCTTGAAGAGGCCCGGTTGCAGCGCCGTGTTGAAGAATCCCAGCCGCACACCTATCAGGCGCCGAAGCGCCCAGCACCCATGCTCCCTAATAGAAGAGGTTGGCCAACCCGTCTACCATGTCAAGAGTCCCTCAGCCGCCAAGAATCGCACGGATGGCTCTACTGTATCATGTGCGACGACTGTTCTTCTCCAAACCACAGCCATTAAAGCGACAGTCCTTGTCTTCCTTCGGTGAGCCGTTTTCCTCCAGGCAACCACTGCTGACGCCTTCTGGCTGCGCTGTCTGCCTGTGTTGGTCCCCGCGACCATTTCTTTCATCAACCTAGCGCCTTCCGTGGACCACGGCTTAGCCGTCCACTAGCAGTCCCTACCGTTCCACTGCATCTACTAACCACAGTCGCATACGACCGATGAAATGCGTCCATTGATACGGTTTCCCATCTCCTCTAGTCCTCGCGTCTACCTGAAACCTGCCTATGGGCCCCTGAACCATCTCCTTCTTTACCATAACTAACTATGTCTCGAACTTGGACTTGATCTTTTGGGTCCAGTCCACCTTCCTCCTACACTGCTATCCTTCGCCGTTGTCTCTGGGCCTGTTCTACAAAGAGTACAACCTGCAAATTCAGCCCAATGAGCTGCCAACGACATTAATGGGCCCCTTCGTTACCTTCTGGATTTTGGGACTTTCTACAGGTCGGTGCACTTCGTCCATTGGCCATCATTCGTCGAACCCTTCGCCTTGCCTCGTTCGGGTTCAGACGACACAACACTGGGCGGCGCTGTGGCGACTCCTGTATCCTACAAGCAGACTTAGAGCCCTCATTCTCTGTTCTTTGAAGCTGACTGCAACATGTTCCGCCGCTCCGTCCGTTCGACTTCGGCAGTCTCTGGACTCCTGCTTTTTATTCTTTCCTGACTATCATCTCTTTGGGCCTGCCATTTGGCGGCTTGCGCCACTTCAGCATTCGATCGCTGACCAAGTCATCATTTACGGGCACTGCGTGTCTTCAGCTTGTGCCACTATGCTTCAGGCCACTTGGATCGTTGTCAAAGTCCCCGACTAAGGGGCCGCCGTCTGGGTACTGCAATGCTGGGCGCGAGACAGGTCGTCTGCACTCCCATTCTCCGATGTCTCTGGTCCCGGTCGTCAACTTGCGCTGACAACTGTCAGTTTTCCTTTACAAAAAGTGTGAATACCCCTTTTTCCAATAATGTCAAGGTTTTGACTTTTCTTGAACCAAGAACAGGGGGGTGGGGAGCTGATATGACCTTCATTGGGCCCCTCTATGGCCAGATCTCCAGTTGTCATAAGTCTAGCGTCATGAGACGGTAAAGGGAAAACAAACCAGTGTTCATCAGCTGCGCCACTCTGGACCCCTGCCTTTCTATAGGTGGGAGGGGGGTTGTCATGACTCCACTAAGCATCTCTCTATGGCCAAATCTCCAGTCGCCCTACACCCAGCATCATGAGAAGATAGAAGGAAACGAGCCTGTGTTCGTGAGCTGCGCCACTCTGGGCCCCTGCCTTTCTATGGTTGCATTTCGGTCCTGCCTACTTGCAACCGCGACTGCTACAAGTTTATTCAACCGTACTTCTTTGCGACGGGGCGGCGCCTATCGTGTATGGCCCCTCTATTTCTTCTTGACTGTGATCATCTTCGCCTTGATGACGGCCCAGCTGCTGTCTCATCTGTCTCTTGTCCCACGGGTGGACTAGGCTCTTAACCATTCCCTTTCAGAACTTGCAGCACCCGTTACGCACAGTGGACCGGGTATGTACAACAGGAACAAGGCCTCGTCTGTCGCTGGCCTCACCTGACATCCCCTCTTGCTCTTCCACGACCTGTCGGCCATTACTGTGCATTTTTTCAGTGGATCTACCACAGCATCTTCATTCAGTTTTGAAACTTCGTTCTTCTGATGGTCTCCTCTCCGACAGACTACACACTCGTCTTTCTTCAACTCAGGGACCATGGTCACCTGCTGGAAATGCTGACCTAGTTACAGCTACAGGTCGTTTGTAATTCTGGTTGGGCACCTGGACCGACCATTCAGACTTCGCCTTCACAGCATCTCCCGGAATCTCCTCTGATCCACTCATTCTCTGGACTTTGTGTTTTGCTCACCTTGCGCTCGGTGCGTATGGCTGGACGGACGACCACGACCGCTTCAAGTTCATCCTCACAACCAGGCCTGTTCCGACAAAGACGAGACCATCAGCAAGCAGAGGAACTGATCAGGCCAAAGGCCGTCTCCCTTCCATTCAAGACAAGGTTTGCGGTCGCCTACTAGCAGCCACCCTTTATCAACAGCTTACATCCAAGATACGCCTTTCCACAGCCAACAAGCACTCTTCGGCCCATTCGGGCCCAATACCACAAGCCCCTCCTGGCCAACGTCATCCGGATGACCAGTCTTTCTCCTCGGCTGTTTCTTCTCCGTCCACCTTTCGCAGCAAGGCTGATCGACCCGCTGGTCCTACAAAGGACGCAGTTCTGTTTTCTGGACTAACACATTCTTCGTCACCGGTTCTTGAATTGATGTACAGAGTATCTCCGCTTGGACGATCAAGTACGCTTACCTATACGCTGTGCCACCCGCAGTTGATTTTGTCGGACATTTTCCTCCAGAATCCTCTATCCAGATATGCGCTCTGCTCCCTTCTTCTTAAGTGTCACAGGCCTCCGTCCTGCGGGGTCTACAGATTTCCACAAACGGCCTCGCCCACCTGGACGTCGACATTGCTTCTCTATTTGGCCACGGCATGTTCCTTTCCGACACACTACGAGCACCCTTCGTGCAGCCAATACAGCCATTTCATCACCGGTTGTTTTCCTCCAACCTCCACACCAGCATTGGCAGTAGGCCACTTCAGCCAGTAAGTGACTACCTTGAAGGCTGAACTACTCTTAGTGGAAAACAAAATTTGTCGGCTCTCACCATTATACTGTATTTAAGCAAAACAAAGAAGAAGAAACTGCATGGCGCATCCAAACGGTCCCCACTTGGCATCTTGACATCGGTCTTGGTCCGGTCACCATTTCCTTCTGAATCTTCAACATCACGAGTTGCACCTCGGGCCAGTCGTTCAGTCCTTTCTGAATCCCCAGCACCACAGTCCACAGCTGAATCGTCCCTCCAAGAGATTGTGTCCCGGAATTCCCCATACAACCAGCTGTTGCCTTACACAGTCTTTGGCGTGTTAACAGACCTCAACTCATACAGTGTGTGGCAGCTTGACACCGCTTCCTGTTTCATCAAGGTCCTTTCTGGGACCTCCAACTACTCGGAGGACTCAACAAGACAGTGACCCCTGCACCGCATGTCGTGGCCTGAACGAAGCTATCATCCTAGTCCCGGGTCCTTCCATTAACATGCAAGAAATTCATCTCTACATAACCGTTATCGGGCTAAACGACCTGTCCCACACTGCTATTGTCCACTTGTCCACTCAGTAAACTCAAATAGGATTACTTCATTAACCATACGGTCCCATGAACATCTTATAGCGCATACGGGCCCAGCCCCTCATTACACAAACTATTGGTGTATGGTCCTCCTGCGCCACTCCACTTTTTCAAAAAAAAAAAAGGAGGACGAGGAAACAAACAACACGACCATCCAGTAGCTGGTCGCCCTTCGTCAACTATGGTCAAGTGGGCCACAACATACAATTGAGCCACAGGCGCCATCTTCGAGTGCCACAGTTGTCAACCTTCTCCGGCACTACTACAGCATCGAGAAACGACTCTTCGGTGTGATACGCTTGTTCCCGATCTTCCAGAAGACCTCGGACACCATGGACATCGTCAGCGGCCCACATGTCCTTAAGGTGATATGAACTATTATATATTTAGCTGCATTAGCCTTAGCCGCGAACACGTATAGCATCCATTTCGTCACCAGACTAGTTCGACATGACACTGACGACCTTCCAGCTAACACGATCACGACAGGCGACACTGGCGCCAACCTACGAGAGTCTGCGGAAGGCTTGCCTCATCACCAACCAACCAGTCCTGGGCGCACCTGTCCACTGCTGCAAGCGTGTGTCTCACGACCCTATGCCCATACGCATATAACTACGCGACGCCAGACCTGAGCACATCAGTCAACTACCTCCAGCATGGTCCACAGGGCCCCACAACTGACACCTATATTGTTCTACAACACTCGGGCCCTGAGTCCATGGAACCAGATAATGGATTGCCAACATGGATTGCTTACGGTTCATAGTCAGTGGATTCTGGGGCAGCCAGCTCGTAACCGGGTAACCATGGTCCCAAACCATGGTCCCACCGCCATGTCTGAAGAGGTCCGCTTATATGCTAGAAAGACAGGCAATGTAAATTTTCATCGGCAACAAAAACATCAATTTACCAAGGCCAGTTGGTTGAAATTGATTTTTATTGCCTACTGAAAATATACATTACCTTTACCCGCCTGCCTCCCCTCTGCGTAACCATGGTCCCAACTTAGACGAAGAAAGATGAAGCAATGTCCGGATCGAACGCTTTTATAGGAGGCCTGCACCCACGCATGCGTAGGAGGAGGAGCTACGAGCGTGGTAGGGAAGCCAACAAGTTTCGCTAGAGTTTGAGCATCCAATTGGAAGGATATGCTAGAAAGACAGTTAATGCAGTGGTTCCCAACCTTTTTCAAACCGTGACCCCTCCCCCCGAAAATCCTATTTTCCGCGACCCCCACCCCTCAAGTAAATTCCTTCGCCCGTCGGTTTCACAGCTAGGGGGTCTGGGGGAGCATTGTTTGAAACCACTAATTTTCCCCTCCCCTAATATCTTTTTTCTTTTAAAAGGTCTATCAAGTGAAACATCTTAAAGAACACAGATTGGTCCTACTCTTGAATATTTGGTGATGCACCTTTGGCTTCATCCTTGAAGTCTGGACAGAAAAGGATTTAAAAGTCACATCACAGCATTGATTTTTTTTTCACCACGTTTAAAATTGCGGTGAAAATCCTTTAAATCCTTTTCTCTCAAAGATTTCTGATCAAGTTGAAAGGTGTATCACCAAAATTTCAAGAGTAGGACCAATCGGTGTTCTTCTAAGGTGGTAAAGTGTCTTTGTTTTGTTTTTTAAGATGCCTTTTAAATACCAATGTGACTATCAGTTGCTGGTATTGTTGCTAGGCTATCAAGTAAGGTTCAAAACTGAGCAGGTTTACCCTACCCGAGCAGTTTACTTTTTTAAATGACAAGAGTGAAACGAATACGGTGGTTTGTGGCTGAGAGCTAATTGATACTTTTTTAAAGGCTCAAATAATGTATTGTAAAAAAAAAACTAAAGCCATCAGCTTCACTAACTTCTGCTACGGCTCCAAAGATTAATTTTAAATAATGCCTGCCTGGTGACTCGAGCTAGTCCATATTAATTTTCAACTTTCACTCATTAAGACGATGAAACAGGCGAAAACAAAAATCACAATTTTTTTTTTAACACTCAAACACATGAAGAAAATAAGACTGAAATGTCGGGATTAATTCCAGGATTGAACGTATAACTAATCCCAAAATCATAGGATTACAATTTCAGCTCAGGATTAAATGCCCTACACTTTTTTTTTTTAAATTGACAAAAAGAAATGCAACTAGCAGTTACTTACTTTATCCAGACATATCCTATCCCCACATCGTGGGATAAAGTGATTCTGTAATATAATAATGTCTTCTGTTGTAATTTTGAACTGTTTACCAAAGATCCGTACAACAGCAAACAATCTTCCGCACGTGTCATTCTCAATCTGGTCATTTACTCTGGCTATAACCTCTATAATCAGAAAGAATAAAAGGCTTTACAACCATTACTATATTATGTGGTAACAAGAACAGTAGTAAATTGCAGTAAGAAGTTTTCAAGTTTTTGCCATTGAAAGTAGCGATATCGGAGCCAAAAAGGCTGCCAGCAAGTTTGTGGCCCAAATCGTGATCACTCAAGCTTAACTGTTAATTACCAAGGTGGAAATTAAGGTTGAGTGATTATGGTTGGGACGAAAAACTTGGTGCAGCCATTTTGGCTCTTGATATCACTACTTTCTATGGCGAAAAAAGAATAGGACCCTTTACCCTTATGAAGTTTTGTATGACATCACCAATTTTGGTTGTTTTATGGTTTTGATTTGGTTAAAGTTTTGGTTGAGAGCTCCTTACGAAACTTAATTGTAAATCGTTCTTGAAAAGCCTAAAAAAAAAAATAGGAAATTACGCTATATATAGGAAGATAAGAACCTCTACCAGAGCTTTTAACTCAATAGACCTTGTTTCAGAGTAGGCAAACATCAGTTATCTAGATGCCGCCCTATTGAAATCGCCCATTAAAAAAAAAACCAGTACTGCGCAGAGGCTCAGACACGAACAGGTTTCCTACCAAAATACTGACATAATTTCCGAAGTAGTGGAGGTTAATTTCCAGGCTATTTATCGAAATTTTAGGAAGGACATTTTTCCACACAGTTTACCAGTTTTAGTTGTTTTTGCTGCTCACTTAGTGCAAAAGAGTAGCGAGATAAACTAAATGAACTTTTAGATGTGAACACGGAAGTACAAGGATATATTTTATTTTACCACAATGATTTAACAAAATATGTTTAACGCACTTAGGACTAGGCCTAGAAGTGTGGTTTCGTCGAGTTTTCCAATTTTCTTTTTTGAAAAATTGGAGAATTCCCCAAGTTTCAAATGTAGTTTAAATTCCCCGAGTTTTCCAGGTTCACCAGGTTGGCGGGAACCCTGACAAACCACAGAGCAACAAGGTAATTTGAGTTCGGTAAAATTCTAAACCTCAGCTCTGGCCAATGTTACGGATGAATGTTGCAGGCCAACAACTTCTATGCAGCAAAACATTTTAACAGCAGTGGCTTGGCAATGTAAAGCAAAACAATGTTGTACAGCAAGAATGTCTCTGCCGCATTCAGTTCGTTCAATGCTTTTTTTTTCAACTAGAAAAGATAAAATCTTTAAAAAAAAAATAACTACCTTTAGTAACATTATTGTCATCATTATGAGGGATATCATCGGTCATCACTTGCTGGGCAGGATGGGTACTGAATCTGTAAAGAATGTTGAAGAAAATTCATGTCACATTTTTATGTATACGAACCTGGAATCCTTAAAATAAAAGAGGAAATGTTCTAAAAAAAAAAAAAAGAGGTTTCCATTCAGGAATGCAAAAAAGCTAGATGAAGACTGACTTACGAGGAACAGGCATATACCGTAAATCGTGTATTAAAAGCCCAGTTGAAGCTAAAGCCCACCCCTTAAAATGCTGTAAAGTCAAAAATCATGATATAGTGGAGTTGAAGCCCACCCCTCAAATTGTCGTTTTTCTACGAAAAATTACCTAAAAGTTATATGATGTGAATAAAGATAGCACTGCTTGCTAAGTTTACTAGCCCCCTTCTCCCTCCCTGTAGTAATAGTGGACTCTTACTTTAGCTCCTAGCACCTGCACAAGGCATCTCTCACCTAAGCCTTCTTCCTTCTTCCAGCAATTAAAGAGATCGTTCAAAAGCTTCGAATTTTCTGCAATAAATGTCCAGAAAGGTTAGAAAATTGATAAGGCTTGATTTAAAGCCCACCCCCCTATTTTTGCTAAATTAACTACATAAGCCCATGGGCGTTTAATCCACGATTTACGGTAGAGGAATTTTGTGGAGGAGGCAAGGCGCATGAAGGGGCATCATGTCAAACATGAAAGACCTTTTTTTCTCTTTTTTTTTTTGTTATCTTCGCTCTTTTTTTGGATAGTTTCGTCCTATCCTCTGTTATTTCCAACTTAGACCCCTCCCCCATTCTCAGGCTTAATACGTTTGGTTGGAATGATGCCACAAACCCCATAATTTCGGCCTTGATGGAAGATTCCGGCCGTTGGCACTACACAAAGCTTGTCAGCTGTTGCAGCTCCCATAATTCTCAGCTTCAGCCAAGAACAAAACCTACCGAATAAGCAAATAGGAGCAGCATTTTTTTATGTGACTTGTTTAAAACATTAATTTCAGACTTAAAATAAGTTTTTGTGAAAAGCACCTAAAACTCACCTGTAAATTATTAATTTTCAGTTAATATGAGTTACCTCAGTAAGTGCATTCAGAATTAAGTTACAAAAATGAAATCACATCAGTGATATCACGTAGTGATACCTACATTATTACCTCATCACCTCTCACCTTTAACACTTACTCTTTGAAAACCATTCACCATCTCAAACCCACTGGGCCAAACAAACAAAAATGGTTTGGGCTGCGTTACCCGACGACCCTATTTTTACGAGCAGATCCTAAACATTTTTTTTCTTTGTAAGGAAAAAAAACAATATCCCTCCCTATTTTAACGCTCCATCCTGCTATGCAAAAATGGTTCAAATGCTTTCTGGAAAAAGGAAAAAATGTTGCTGTGTGAACATGAATGTATCGTTATTGCGTAGAAAACGGATAAATGACAACTTTTGAACTAAGACTTTCTGATTTAGTAACAAAAAAAGAAGGTTAAAATTTTTCTTTGTTTGGCCTTGTCAGGGCCACAAGAGGAGTGGAAGGGAGGGACCAGCAAAAACCGGCAAGCGGCATCTACTGTGGCTTCCAAAAGACATTAGAAAGCAAACATTTTACCACAATACCGTAGAAAACAAAAAGTCCACTTGAATTTTCGGCGAATAAAACGTTCTAGGGATCGACCGATACAGAAAAATACCGATCCGATCCGATACCGATTTTCCCCTCACACGCCGATCCGATACAGATCCGATACACCGATACAGATATACCGATACCGATTTAAAAAAAAAAGTCAATGGGTCAGAAAGTCAAACGCATACTCCATCATTATGAAACTGGTGTGCAAGAAAATTAAATTTCTAATTTTTTTTTCTCAGTGGTGGCAGATCCGCAAGTGTACCTTCGACTGTAAAAAAAAACCCCAGAGTACACTGCAGATAGGCCTGCCCTGATTCTGGCAATGCACACACGTTGAATTCACTAAGCTGCTGTGCAGATGACGTCATGGGATACAAGTGACGCTATGCAGGAAAGGTTTCTCACACGCTAGGTGGAGTAGGCAGCGTGCACGGAAGTTGGTCGTATCGGCTAAAATATCGGTAAATAAACACCGATACAGATCCAATACCGATACACAAAAAATACCGATAATATCTGTAAATACCGATACCGATATTAATATCGGTCTATCCCTAAAACGTTCACCATCCTCAGAAGAGCACATTAACAAAAAGTACTATGAACTAAAAAACTTCTTTCTAAAGGGAGGGACCATAGTGAGTATAGGGTACATTTCTTGAAAACTTATTTTAATTCTGAAAATTAGTATTTTCATTCATGTAGGCTACCTTGTACTCACCTGTAAATTACTAATTTGCATACTTAGAGTTTCTGGATGGTGGACATTGTACCTCACCACCAACCCATGTTATCCACAAATACCACTGAACTAGTTATGTGTTTTATGATCAAATCTCGCTCTCACAGGTGACAATTCACCGAATGACAGGTTGCAGCATCTAGCACAGTCTGCCATTATTTAGTTCTATGTAGCATTTGATTTCAACAATCGAAGAAATGCGTAAAGAAATTTCTTTTTACACAACAAACTAGCCAGGTGACTCCTAATTATTGAATGTAAAGTTGGTGCGTCAACGTGCATCAGGGAACAAGCGGTAAAGGTTAACTATATCACTGTCACCAGATGGTGCACATGTAGTGGTTCAAAATCTGCGTTTCAAAAAGGTCGATACATAGAAAAAAGCACCCATGATGTCGTTAGGCACTCACAGCTCGCTTCCTGGTGCACATGGGCGCGCCAACTTTGCACTCAATAATTAAGGAGGCAAATGGATGGTTTGTTGTGTAAAAAGAAATTTATTTGTGTGTTCCTTCGTCTGTTGAAAGTAAGGGCTAGACAGAATTAGAGAGCGGCAAATGGCTATAGATGCTGGAGCTTGTTATTTGGTGGCAATCCCCCTTTAACTCCAACAAATGTATCACTGATCAAACTGCCCACGGATGACAGCTAGGATGAAAAAGCCCATTTTTCCGGCCTCCTGCCCTGGTCGGCTAAAAATGGTTTCCTTTGCGGAAAAAAGTACAATACCTGCCAATTTTAGCATTGATGTCTCATCTATGCTGTTGGACGCTTGAGACTTCATTGTTATTCGATGGCCGCCTTAGTAACCCAACCGAGCATGCGCGGCCCTCCCTATTTGAGTGGCTGCTCCAGTGAAGTCATCTCTTTGTTTTCTCTCAATTGCCCAAAGGGTGGCTCAAGAGGGGAGGCAGGGTGGGCCATAAGGTATTGTACTTTTT
>JAHWFP010254551.1:0-32205 GCA_023313725.1 Lithobius niger
TGATAAATCCATTCGATTGATGAGGACATGATGCTAAACAGACACTAAGCTGATACATCCATTCGAGTGATGAGGGATGTACGATACTTAACATAAACCAAGGGGATGAAACAAAAAAATTCAAAGTGGGAGACCCATCAACTCTGTGGCTCTCATAGGGCCGCCATGTTTTAAGTCGGTCACTTGCAACTTGGCGGCCCTATGAATGTTTAACGTAGCAAATTACTGGCGCCATTCATACAATAATATGCTGCGTTATTGACGGGTGTTTATTAATATTTTTATTGGAAAGTTATGTACTGTCATTTGTGTAAGTTTTCTTCCAAGTGTGAGAAATAGACAATAAAAAATCTGCTTTTTTAATTGTGAGGGGTTGGGGCTTGAAGTAAAATATATGGAGTAAGGAGTATAACGTAAGGGTTTTTTCCTGCAGCCGGTTAGACCAAATTAATGATAAAAAAAAGGTGAATAAAGAAAAAAGGCGTCAGTGTTTTTCCTCAGTATTTACCGTAGCTGTGATATGACAATTTTTTTTTAACAATTAGATAGTAAAGCAAATAGTTCTACCGTTCTGATTTTTAAAAAAAAATTTGGCTTCTTAATTTTACCGCCATCTCTACTGTTCAAGGGCTCTAAAAGCTGGTAATGGCATTAAAACAATTGTTTTATGTTACAGATAAACTCGATCTTCAGTGCCAGTGGCACCTCGCTTGGTCCTGCCAGAACTGAAGTAAAAGTCCGTAAGACGCCAAGGATTCCACGACCATCTTGCTCAACCGATACGTCGATCCCCACTATTCGATCTGGAGACCGTGAAACTACTGATGGCGTAAAAGACGGTGGAAGATGTACAGATATGTATTTGAAACGGGGTGTTGTGAATTCTTCAAAGGATGCATCTCGGGAGACTCCATCTCCAAGGCAACATTATTCAGAGAAGTCCAGTGGCTCATCAGCTAGTAGGACACACGGGGGCAGAACACGCAATACTGCCGATTACGTGACTGAATCGGATTCATCAGGATGTAGTCCGTGTGGGCCCATAGAAAAAAGTGCTACCGAACAAACCGATAATTCAAACGGGGAGGCTCGTTACAGTGATTTTACGCGTCCTCCTCGGGTCAAACACCTGAAAACGAAACAGCAGCACATCGTGCACTTGAGTCCTCGCTCCACAATATTGCGCCCAAAGCGACTGAAATCAGCACTTCTACTAAATAAACTCGGGTGCGAACTATGCAGAATTGGGAAAGCAATAGCAACAAACGATACCAAATCATCAGAAGAAAAAGTTCAGACCTGTAGCGAATCAAGCGCTGACTCGTTTAGCGAGAAGGTTTGTGACAACAGCACAGAGTCGGATGAATGCGCACATCACGTACGAAAGAAACCATCAATGCTGCACATACAAGTGCGTAAGTCTTCAGTTCCCCCTCCTACTCAATCTGGGCAGCAAGAGCCTCATAAAGTTAAGAAATCGGAAAATAAAAAAAATGAGAAGGGCAACAAAATAATACGTCTCAGTAAATTTAACGAAAAGAGCCCTATTTTAACTGCAGGTAATGGTGAACCTGATTCGACAAAAGCCTATGTTCATACAACGCTTGGCCTCCCAATAACCCCAAGGGAGGAACATGGGGAGTACATACAGAAAAAAAAAGATAAGATGGTACAGAAAAAGTGGGTAAAACAGCAAAACTCGGTAAAACAGCCAAAGAGTCCTTGTGAAAGTGATAGTGATGTAGATTTGGAACAGTTGGGAAAGCTGGCGAAAGTTGTCGCTACTAAAGAAATGGAGCTTTACAAAAAGGTGACCAATGATGTTTGCACGCAGAATGGCATTGCAATGACAGAGTTGGCGTCACTGGTTGCCGACAATGTGACATCGTGTGTCAAAAAGACCTTTAACCAAATGTTAGAGGTGCAAGACTGCGACGGAAGACAGTTAATCAAAATGGTCGATCACCGACATTTAGCTGCAAGCAGCCGTGAACAGCGACCAGCGAAACCAACACTTCAGCAATCACCTCAACCTTGTGACTGTGGCCAAACTTCTCGTTCACCAGTTGAATCTGTTGGGAGTCCTCCTCCTCCTCACCCAATTAGTCCACTGGGTGGCAGTATAACTGACCGCCCTCTTTCAGGTAAATCAAAGATTCCTTCTTTGGTCCGTGACCGGCGTAAACAAAGAAGCGCTTTTAACGTGCCACTCAGTGAAGATGAACCAATGGAAAAGCACAATTCCTGTGAGGTTTCGAAGAAACGGAACGTGCGTTCCAAGAGAACATTAAACCGTGGTACACAAACTGCAAAGTGCGCTGCTGAACCAAATTTATATCAAGGTGCGGAAATGGCTTCTAGCCATAGCAAAACTGATCTACTTGGAGAATCGGTCTTTCCGTTCCAAAATTCTACAGATGTACGAACTCAAGTTAGCAAATGTTTTTTTTATGGATTGGAGAACGAAAACAACAAAGCTGAGCAAATTACAGAAGCGGCAGAAAACCCCGTACCAAAAGAAGAAGACAAACAAATTCTGAAGGAAACTCCAGGAGAGTTAAGGATTCTGCTTAAAAGTTCAGAAAACATAACTATTGTCAACAATTCGACTGCTTTCCCAAGCCCACCACGCGTGGCAATTTCTGTGAGACGCACGCCACATCGGGATGTGACTTCACCTGTTGTGTCCCCAAAGATGGACATGAAGGTCCCAAGCCGAACAGTATCCAACATCTCTGTTGGAAAGAAGCTTTCATATGAGAAACGGGCAGTGGAGGCTCGTTACCCCAGCGAGGCAGTCGAACCGAATGAGGTGAAGTTGCCTCTACACTTGAACAGTGGTTTCATGAAAACTGTGTTGGGCAAGGGTGCGCTGTCTAAATCGAGAACAGCAGTGGTTGATAGTAATGATTTAGGAAAAGAATATGAATCAACTGCAGAGTCCAAACTTGAAGATAGTTCTGATATGCAATCTGCAGTCAGCATAGTAAATGTTGACCAAATAGAAACGGAAGGCCAGACGAGTCTTGAATCGTTTCACGTTTCAAAACCATCAGAAGCAGGAGTTTGGTTAATAAAGCCTAGTGCCGAAGCATTTACTACAGTTAAGAAAGAGGATAGTTCTCTGCAAGCCTCTGTTAGGAAAGACTCGTGTACTTTGCAGCATGCAGTTAAGAAAGACTTGTGCAGTTCGCAGCCCCTAGCTATGAAAGAGTCGGGTACTTTGCAGTCCCCAATTGGGAAAGACTCGTGCACTTTGCAGCCCCCAGTTAAGAATGCGGCGTGTACCTTGCAGCCCCCAGTTAAAGAGATGCAGCCTGCAGTTGAAGATTTTCAGCCCCAATTAAGTGCTACCGTCACTGGAACTGCAGAGGAAGAAAACATTAAACTTCCATTAGACGATAAAGTGGAGGTGCAGATCAGGGTTAAAATTGTGCCATGTGATAAAAAATGTCTGAATGTTTGCCAAGGAAAAAACTCGGAAAAATCAAGAAACCGTAAGATGGATTTGTCTCTGGAAAACGTACATGAGGGGAAAACACCCAGCTACACAAAGCCTACTAAAAGCAGCTGTGTACGAGCTGGCATTATCTCTGACCAAATTCGGCAAAGAACCGGCAAATTTACTTGTGGTAGGATGTCTCCCAGGTATCCAATGATGGTTAATAAGAGACGTACGGCGAAGAAACAACCAAGACTGCTGTGTTCAAGACAGTTTGCGAACCTATCATCTGGAGGCAGCGCAACTACACGGTTGTACTGCACGCAGTCTTCAGGTGCGCGCAAAGGCCTCATAAATGTGCCGGTAACGGTCTCTGTCATTGACAACACGAAAAGTTATTCTGTCGGCGAAATTTTATTCGAACCCAGTTCGGCCACGAAACTATCACAAACCCAAGTTGAAAAAAGCGAAAGTGGCTCCAGCAGTGCCTTGAAGAAGAGACGCTCGTCTTTGGAGTGTGATAGCGAAAAGCCCAGTGCCAAGAGCAACAACGAGCAGAAGTTTGATTTCATGATGAAGAATGCTGGCTTAACCTCCAGCCGCACTATGGCTTTGGTAACTAATCGAAAAAGAGTTCGTACCCCTAAGAGGAACACAAGTTGCGGGTCGAGTATTGCCACGGCACATTACGGCTCCAGCAGCGACAGTGGTCGCTGTGATAGCTCTGAAACCACAGCCCACGTGTACTTGAAAGTTGACAAGAATGCCTTGCTCAAGTTGAAGGGTATTGGAGGGCTCGGTACTGGTAACGAACAACTCGGCTTTAGTTTACATGAATTCGCAGTACTGAATGCGAGTTACACTCGTGTGGTAGACGCACTGTCGTCGCGAGGCAGTACTGTATCCAGCTGTGACCCTGAAGACACTGGCAAGAAAACATCCTTGCTTGACCAGGCGAAGAATTGTTTGGCACATTGGTTGACCGGAGCTATAGAGAAGGTCAGTACCGGGTGTAGCAACACCCATTTGCTGCAGAAACTACCCTCTGTAGTAGGAACTGACGAGATGATTAGTTGAAATTTGCTCCATCCAGTTAGGAAAGGCTGCTCGTATGCGAAAACGGAACAAAATGTGTAAAATGCCAAAACGTGTAAAATGCCTAACTAAGTTAAATGATACCTATCGTGCCTGCCTATCATGCCCGCCTAATTCTTAAAAAACCAGGCAAATACTTCTGTAAAATGTTCGGAAAGAATTATTAGAAAGAAAAACAGTATTGGCTTCTTTATTTTTTTTTTTACATAATGCTTGCTTCCTAAATTAAAACAACGCCACTAGTATGGCCGTATTTGTTTCAAAGCTAGCCATTCATGTTAACTTGTGACCTAACTGAATAATATTTTTGGAAATCCGAAATGAAAACATTGTTAATTAATACTAATTGGATTGTACTGAGAAAAATAAAACTTTAAAATGTCTAGATTTGTTGAGTTCATTTACATGATTTTTAAAATGCGCATCACAAAGTTTCTTGTTCTAGGATGAGAAGATTGGCGCAAATAACCGTAGAGTTCCGTCCCTGCAGCTCCATTGAGATACGCACTTTCCTTTAACGAAAAAGAAACAAAAAAAAAACCTAAAGCTTAGAGTGAGTTGGATGTAAGCACAAGTCTTGGCAGCTTATTTAGTCATTTTCAGCTGGATTAGTAAAATTAGCCGATCGTTTAGCCACAATTTTCTGTTTCTGGCCACCACGGCCAACTGGTATTCGGACATTTCCGTCCCGGACTTTTTCCCGCGGACATTCCCCCCACCCCCTCGAAAACGACAGGACAAATTCCCCCCTTAACTCTGACATTATCTCCCCGGACACTTTCCCCCAGGACGTTTTCCCCCAAGTGGTAAACTAGTTTGATTTAAAATGTGTTCTGTGATGTTCATTAGGCAAGATGATGGCTATACCACGAGCCACGGCCTGGGCCGGATTTAAGGCAGGAACATTAGGGACATTTGTCCCTGGCCCTGAATTTCTAAGGGGCCCCCGACCCTGCTTGAAAGCTTTATCAGCTAACAAAATTTCAATGACAATCAAAACTAAATGTAAAATTGTACAAAGAATAAGGAGAAAATATTGAGTAGTAAAATATTAAAAGGTAACTAGACGAGAAGGAACTGACAAGTAAAATTTAAAAAATACCAAACTTTTTCCCCTTCCCGCAGTTTTCTTCCATTTGCTCCTAAGTAAGAAGCTGTTTATATAGAAAAGAACTATGGGAAGGGAAGGGGGCCTCGTAAGGAATTTTGTCCAGGGCCCCGAGTAACCTTAATCTGGCCCTGGCCACGGCTGTTTGCTGTGATGTCATCGTGAGAGAGCCACTGACGAACGAGGAAAGCGGATCTTTTGCCGTCTGAGTGGGCTAGCCCAGTCACGTGATAGGCGCGTCACGGCAAATAGCCTGTTAGAGGTGTGCATCGAACGTAATTAGATCGTGCACACGCTACCTGAGTGAATCGGTTTCATTTTCTGTATTTCGGGCAATGAGTTACCGAAAGTAGCAATGTTCTAGCATTCATTTAACCTTCGAATTATTAAGCGGTGCGATTAACTTGGCGAATGTTTTGGTGTGCTGATATCACTCGTTTGAAGTGCCGAACCATTCGGAACTTGGCGACCCCTTTTATCAGTTCTGGTTTTTGATATGATTTGTGAATACTTTAGGATAAATCAAGCGCATATGCACCTCTGGCAGTAGCAGTGTGCAATCATATGCGCTTGCAATCATATTTCTTCTGTACTCGATTTATTCACGCTCATAGCACGTAACCCTCCTGTTCGCCTCTTATTTTTGACGTCATATACTAATGCCATTAGGCGCTTTGAGTACTTAACAAAAGTTAGTTATTATCATTCATAAGCAGGCATTAGTATTTGCGTTTAAAATAAAGTAAAAAAAAGTAATTTTAAATGCACAGTTTATTAAAAAAAAAGTTTAACTGTATAATTTTTTTCTTCGTGGGGGAAAAATGTCCGAGGAGAAAATGTCCGACCGAAGAGGGGAATACGTCCTCTCTTGTTTTGGGGAAATCTCCGGTAGGAAAAGGTCCGGGGAAAAAATGTCCACGAATCGGTCAGCTATGAATTCAGCCGGCTGATGGCTAGTTTTCGGCTACATCGATAATTCGCTGCGCATAAAAATGATAAAAACAAAAGAAAATTGCTTTTATTTTTGTTAGGTGGGGTATAATTCATTTCTAGACGACTCACAAATGGAAAAAAAAATATCCTTGGAACAGAAAATAATTATAACTTTTTAATAAGCAGCCCCTTTTTTAGTACCGTAATAATAATACAGGTTTTGAACTTTGGTTTAACGGTTTTTTGTACGTCAATGACACTTTTCGTACTTGGATTTAACAGTTGTACTTCAATTTGGCGTAAGCGGATTTCGCATTAACACTCTTGGATTTGGATAAACATACTTGCACTTGAGTATTAAAGTACTGAAAAAAAAAAACGAACTCTTGGAACTATTTCATGTTTTTATGACTAAACCAAATCTGTACAATCGTAGTTTTTGTTTTCGTCCGCATAATGTGACAGACGAACGACGTAATTTTTACATGATTAAGTTGCATAGCTTCCTGTATGTATAAGGCTTAACGCTCGGTTTCACGTAGCATGCTAGACGCGTCGTCCAAGTGATGCGCTGAAGTGAAAGCACGAAGAACGAACTACCCCAATCATAGCATTGGTTAGTGTTAGGGGGACGCACAAAAACGTGGTAATCCATTCATTATTAAATTTACCGGTGTTGCATCACTAAAACATTATTTACCGTAGTGGTGACAATTCTTGACGGCATCGGACGATGGTTTTAACATATTTTTAATGAGAATAGAAAATGCCGTAGCGTAATTGTACAGTACAATACACACGTACCTTCGTTCTGTTTGAAATTCGTGAAATTAAACATCCGGAGGCGTTGTTTTGTCGTCGAATTGACAAAGGGATACGTAGCATGAAGCCATTATTGTTAAACTTTAATAATTGGGTGTCAGTGCCATGTTTTAAGCTTAAAAATCCGCGTATCGCGCGTCACGAGTTCAATCCGCATGTTGGAGCACTTCATTTTCGGGATGTTTCCAGCGCGACTGGAGTGGTGGCAGAATCGGTGGCTAACTGAACAACGTCTCGAATTTCTAACAAACCTTTTACATACAGGAATGTATGGAAGTTGCCGTGATGTGCAACACGATAATGGACATACCAGTTCAATGAATTAAAAAAAAGCGTTTCTACACCTTTTTTTGAAAGAAAATATACCACCCTCAAAACACAACACCCTCCAGCTCGTATGGTATCGGCCGCAAACCTGACTGCATAAATGCAAACATGGCGACGTAATGCAACTTTCCACTTACCTCGACATTTTTTTTTTTCGTTTCAAAACCTAGGGACCGTGTGATAAATTAGTTACGCTACCCGGGTCAAACTGTATCGGATTTATGAGCCGATGGGCGATAACCCTTACACGGCCAATCCGCTCGAACTGCGTCATCTTGACGTAGTTCTCGCAGACTGGCCATGGGCGGTATATCCCCATCGGGTGTTAAATCCGATAAAGTTCGCCAGGGGTGCTATAATTATTAATTGCGTTCCTGTCTGTTCACCTGGAGTGTGACGTCGCAAATATGCGTTCTCCCCCAGTACAGATTGGATTGATTATATGTGTGCGTGTTAAATACTGCCAGTGGACGTTTCCTTTTGGCCGTGTCAGTATGGCTGAGCGGTATGGCCTTGGCCTTTGTCCCAAAGGTCTTGGGTTCAATTTCTGCTCGGGCAGTCTGACATTTAAGTCCAAAAGGCAATGTAAATAGGTTCGCATCCGCATTTATTCATTACTCCTGCAGTTGGTCAAAAAATAACCTGCTCATACATACTGTCTTAGAAAATTTTGTTACTTTACCAGTAACTTAACATACGCACGTACTGGTTTCTGGCCGCCTACTGCTCGTACAAAAACCCCTCTATGGAAAGTTGAATTTTTCCATGCTTTATAAACCGTTACCAATTATCTGAATGCAATAACAAATTTAGTCGCTGGTGCTATTTGGAGATCTTTCATTTCCATCTCTAGGAAAGAGAAAAAAATTGTGCTTCTCGAGCATCCATCCCCGAAAGTGAAATATCAAAAACCCAAACTGGTTCCGAATGGTTCGGCTCTTCAAAGGAGTGATATCAACACGCCAAAATATTCGCCAAGTTAATCGCACCGCTCACTAGTTCGAAGGTTAAATGAAAACTAGATGTTCTCAGTTTCCATTTAATGACCAAAGTAGTATTCCGTGCGATTAGGTTGGCGAATGTTTTGGTGTGTTGATATCACTACTTTGAAGGGCCGAACCATTCGGAACTTAGCGGCCCTTTTACCAGTTTTGGTCACACTCAACGCCACTACCATGCAGACGTGTAATAAAGTGCCGCGTCAACAAATTGGTTTTCAACATTTTGCTACTACCTTTTGCCTATAGGCCGAACCACACGCATAACAACAACAGCTGTTTTTGTGTATTTTCGCATTCTTAACGAAACAAAGACACATTCATAATTCAAATTTATTCAGTTATTGCAAGTCTTTAAATTTTATTGAAATCGTCAAGATTTCCACAATGTCCACAGTCAGTTTCTTAGGTTCCCAATTAATTATGCCCTTGTTGGGTTCCGGGTATTCACGTAAAAGCTACCTATTTACGGGGTTTGTTTTTTGTTGCACCCAAGTAGATGTTGGGATTATTTCCAGCCACTGTAAAACTGCTGTGAGTTTTTGTCTTTGCCGTTGGCCTGCTCTTGGTTTTTCTTCCACCAGCTATTCAAAAAAAAAAAAATGTATATAAATTATTATAATATTTTTCCAAGGGATAGTAAGGTTTAAACGGGAGCCAATGGGTTCGAGAGTGGTTCAATAAATACGGAAGCAAACCTATTTTCGTTGCCTTTTGGGCTTATATGTCAAGACTGCCTGAGCGGGGAATCAAACCCGTGACCTTTGAAATCAAAGGCCGAGGTCCTACCGCTGAGCCATATTGACACGGCCAAAAGGACCGTGTGTGTTCCTTTCGGTTTCAGTGGTGTGTGGCGCGCTATCAAGCGTCCCTCCAGTGGCGATTGGAAAAGTGTATCTTTACATGTATATGTGTGCGTGTTAAATGCTGCCTATGGACGTTTCCTTTTGGCCGTGTCGGTATGGTTCAGCGGTAGGACCTCGGCCGTTGATTCCAAAGATCGTGGGTGCGATTCCCCGCTCAGGCAGTCTGACATATAAGTCCAAACGGCAACGTAAATAGGTTTGTATCCGTATTTATACAAAGGTTTAGGAACAATTGGGACGTGGGAAATAGACATGCTAGGAAAACATTGCTAGTTAAGCAGATCGAATCTAATTGTGATTATGTGAACACTCCAAGCCTTAAGAAAATATTACTCACAGTGAATACGATAATTATATAGAAGAGATAATATAATGTAGTATAATAATATAATAATTATAATAAAATTTAGCTAGAACCAAGGCACCTACAAAGATGGGAGTAGGAACAAATTAAATATAACCAATTTAATTAAATTGAGCTTCTGTTAGGCCTATTTTCATCGCTGTAACTTGATATTATGACCCTCAAATACGCGAAAGAATCTAAAAAAGTAACGTCAAAGTTGTTTTTTTCTATCCTCATTATGTTTGTTCCTACGTCATAGTCACCCTCCTCGAGCGAAGCGAGATGATCTGGAAAAGGATGAACGCAAAAAATAACCTAAAGGGACGACGTATTTTGCATCATGCTACAACATAATCGGTTTTGTATCAACTGACTTGATGCATGGAAAAATGCGACCCTTAAACCTGGTTTTTAAAAGGGTGTCAAACATTCGTGTGTGTCTGAAGGACAGAGGTACGTGGATTGAGCGAGGAAAGTAAGCGATTTCCGCGTAAAAGAAACCTTTTCTATGTGTGTCTCGCTTTGCTCTCTCTCAATCTTTCATCTCTCACCTTCGTAGGGGATTACTTCTGGAGGGGAGTAGACGTACAAACGTGCAAACAAACAAATCAAAGAAATTACATGAAGCATGGATCGACGCCAATGGAATGAGCTGCGCTAACGATTTGGTTAGTCTATATAACTGAGATCGTAATATTCGTTTGTGTGTGTGTGTGTGTGTGTGTGTGTCGCCAGATTACCGAGATTCCCCACTCCTATAGTGTCCGCGGCCCATCTTGAGTTCGTCCCAGAATGAACACAAATAATCGATTGTACGTGTTTAGTCGCAGAGTGCCTTGTTGATATCCAAAATAGTTACACTATAATTCTATTAAAGTCGCAGTGGGAATCTCGATAATCGTAAATCTTTCGTTTGCTTGTGTGTTTGTCAAACGGAATTGTCTGTATAAGTAATGATTCGAACTCTCTTTACAACAAAGAGGCACAGCACTGATGACGTCATGTTTTTTTTCCAGTCACAATGTATTCAATAAACTTTAAAAGTAAACCTTTTTCAGCATGTGTAGGTGCTTTACTCAATACGGCGATCTACAGACTCTGGGGGCTACGCAGCTACTGCACCACGTTTTTCTATCTTGGCGCGACATAATAATAAAACACTAGATTGTACGTAACATACGCCGGTCTAACCCGTTCCCGCATACCGTAGCGAAATACTTTACTCGGCAGCATGAAGTGAAAATGGCTCCGACGGTCCCTCCTGTCCCCTCCCCCTGGCCCCTTCTCCCCACATTCTCCCACTGCATGATCAGATTTCTCCCACGCGTCTACTCCCTGGTAACCCCTTTTCCCCCATGCTCCCCCCAAATCCCCCATTGTGTGGTCTGAATATCCCCCTCCCCCGTCCCTGCTCCCCCTCCTTTTGAACCCCTGCTGTTTTGTTTTCGTGGGGAAGTCAATGTCTTTTTTTGAATGGAGGATGCCACTGTTATGTTGTGAATTGCCTGTTTCTCCGTTCTGATACCAAGCGCGATAAACCCAACAACGATCGTGCATGTAGTGATTGTTACTTAACCATTTCTGAAAGTCTTCAAGTCAGCTCTATGAGCTAGCATTTCGTTTGTGACTGATTGTCACAGGGCCCAACCGTTCACACTGTCGGGGGCTCGCTCTTTGTCTTTGCTACCGTGACAAGAATGAACCTGCTCTACCACTTGCTGATAGTTACAGGGCGCAAACTATTCAACTCGGCTGTAATGGCCAGCATTATGGAAGCAGTATTTCGTTTGTTACTGATTGTTACAGACATTGTAGGTCACTCGCCCTCTTTCATTGTAGCTTATGATGATTTTGCTCAGTGCCACCGAAGCATATGGACAGGCCGTGTATATTAGAGTTCGTTTGCGCACGAGAATTTCAGAAATGACAGGCAGAGGCGGCGGACCGACGAACAATGTCAAATGTTAAAATGCTGCAACATGTAACAATGGGCTAACAATAGGCTAGGCGCACAATATCGGATTATAGCTCACTCGAATACGATGCAACAACGGTTGGGTGCCGAGAAAGTAACATTGTCATTGTTTCAGTTAGCTAGCTCGTGGTGGAGAACCAAAAATAAATGGTCTCGATTTTTCCTTAATTCTTCAAGTGTTAAACCGTAGGGCTGTCTTAAATGTTGAGGCCTATGGGCGGCCGACATGACTGAGTGACTTATTTACTTCTTCAATGCGGGCTTCGGGAAGCCAGCTGAATTGTTTCCACGATTGTTTGCCATGATACTGCAACAATCCAGAATCACCAACTCATAGAGATGATACATGCTAAATCTAGACACACCCTAGTGTGTTGCCGTCAAATAATAATCATGGAACAAACCTTGGGCGGAACCCGAACATAAATATGCATTTCTAATGTTCCGTTTTTTCGAAAACAAAAATCGGTGGACAGTGGATACATGATAGACCAGACCGTAGCAATTACAATAAAAAGGAGGCGAAAAAATCCAACAAATTAACTGCACAAAAAACGGCTTTGCCGTTTAGAAAAAAAAACAGAGCTCCTATCCCCATAATCACAGCCGTGAAGGTGGACGAATAAAAACGGATTTCAGTTCACTCGAACGCAATGAACTATAATTTGAACTCCAATTCCCACAAACACACACAAAATAGACGTCATAAACCGCAAAACACTACAAAATTGAAAGATAAAAATGCATACACAAAATGAACTCGTAATTACACAAACGAACTAGAAATAACCACCTCAAACGACCTTCAAACACAAACACAGGCAAAAACACTGCCTTAACTAAAGTAACCGCGGCCTATCTTGAATTCGCCTAGAACGAACACAGATAATCGATTGTATGTTTTTGGTAGCAGAGTGCCTTGTTGATATCCAAGATGGTTACAAAAACAATGGCGGCCGTCGATTAAAGCCGCCCCCTCCAGGAAGACGTAGCCGCTCATGAAGTACCTGCAGGACTCAAGATATGCTGCGCACACAATAGGAGTCTGCTTGTTTCAAAAATTATAAATGCACTCAAAATACACAAATACCCACTCACACGAAACAGACTTAATATATGAAACAACAAACTAAGACAAATATAAAAAAAAAGTCTGTATAATACATAAATTACACATGCAAGCCCAAACACCGAAACATTAAGCTTCTCAAACATAAACCGCCTTTTCATTCTGACATAACCATTGATCAAAAACAGTCCTTGTTCCTGGTATTGGAGTTCAAATTATATAGTTCGTTGCGTTCGAGTGAACTCTAATCTGTTTTTATTCGTGTACCTTCACGGCTGTGAGTATGGGGATACGAGCTCTATACGGCGAAGCCGTTTTTTGTTCAGTCATTACAATATATAGAAGATTTGTTTGCAAAGCAACACATGTCAGGCAAGGCTCGCTGGTATCGCTTACCGCCAGCCTAATTTCAGCAAAAAATCCAGTAAAAATTTTATCAATATTCGTGAAAACAAACATAAGGCTTTAGTAAGTTTGTCTATGTAAAAAAGGTGTCAAATCCTCTAAATCTAAACAAGCGTCTAAAAATACCAACAGACCCGCAGTGACATTATCATTTTTTTAGGGAATTCCATGCAGGGACCACCCTTACAACGAAGAAATGTCGTCGACAATTTAACCAGGATGGTTGTGTAACCAATTTGAGAGCGTGGCCCCGTGTCCTACACTCAGTAGAAAATTCAAAAAACGGTAGGTCAACCCCAAGAAGAGAATGAACAGCCTTTAACCGGCGAATCCAAGGAATCTATTTTTAAAATTCTTAAGCATTGGGAATAATTTAGGTTTCGCATGGCCAGCAGCCTTTTGGTTGTGAAACGCCTCTGTACCGACTCAATGAGATCGATATCTTTGAGAAAGTAGGGGGACCACACCGGGCTTGCATATTCCAGCAGTGGTCTCTCATATACTGTAAAAGTCCAGTTGACCGTAAATAAGTCGGTCTCTCATATACTGTAGAAGCCCAGTTGACCGTAAAGAAATTGTCGTATGAAGTCCCAGAACGTTTGTAGATAATGATGGTCGGTCGCTTGTCCTCAACAGGGAACTACTAACTCGTTGTCGAACAGTAACAATGCCTCCCACAACATCAGGATAGAAATGGAGAGCGCCGTGTCTTGAGCTGCGTGAGTGTAATTGATACTCGTATCAATTCCTTCTCACATTAAACATTAAGTGGTAACAGTTTATCAACTGACTCCATGGATCCCTATTAGTCACGTCGAAAGGTGACGTTACTTACACTCAACAGACACTTTTGGAACACCTTATTGAGTCTGCTCGTGGGTTTCTGTGTAGCAAAGGTGCAAAACTGTCTACAGAAGAATGGGTTTGGGCATGTTGGTTTTGGAAGGCAGCTGTTTCGATGTCATTTTCAGTCGCCTGGCACCTAGTAAAGACACGAACTAGCAGAGATGTGATAGGAAACTTGTATACGCATGCTAGCAATACACGCATCGTAGCTATAGGCTTAACCGGATATCAACGAAAGTGGCATTTCCTTCTGACATTTCGTTTTCTGAATTATTTGTAACAGTGACCATGCAGAGTGCTGTAATGCAGAATTTCAGCATATTGTTTTCGTTCGGACTGACTCTAAACCACTAGCAAGAGTCAATGGCAATAGGTTCCACAGTACGGCGAAGTGGAAAAAAATAACTTTTTGGGGTATTTCTCATAGACTGGGGATGGAAAGTTGTCTTTAGGCACCACTACAACACACACACGAAATTTTCACTCTACAGTCATGTCCTGAGGTGCCCTCAAGCGCCTTCCAGTTTAACATTCAATACCCAATGGGGAGAATAGGGATAAAAAAAAAAAACGCAAAAATGATGATTTTGCCTGCATTAACATTTAATTTAACATTGTCTCGTCTATTACTCTCAGAAATCACGTAAACATGCTCTAATTAGTAGGAATTTTATTTTTGTTAAAAACTAGGGGTATAATTTACCATAAAAAGGGGGCAAAAATGGCATTTCAGCCTGTTTTGACCCATTCGCACTATAACAGTTAGAACTCTATATGTAGAACCAAGAATTTATAGGGTTGGGGAGAACGCTTGAAGCGTCCTAGATCCATTCCAATTAGTTCCATCAGAGTTTTCAGAGGGCGCCACGTGTTCCATCTGGTAATTTTTGCTCATTTTTAGCACAAATCTAAAGTAAACTAATTTACAACTAAGCTAAACTAAATAATAATTAAATACAAGCTAGTTTCGTTTAGGTTAGTTTGATTTTAGGCTGAAAACTGAGTAGAAATTCCCACATAAAACTTGTGGCACCCTCTATAAACACAGACGGAACTAACTGGAATGGATCTAAGACGTTTCAGTAGTGTGTCTCAGTCACAAATTCTCCTCCCCAACCCTATAAATTCTTGGTAGAACTAAGGCGGTGTCTGATCACCTTTGAACCTTTTAAGTTTCCTTCTTGATTAACGAAAACATTCTCGCCAAATGAGTAGTTTGGCCGTATTTAAACATAAATCGGCTGTAGTTTAGCAGTTTTACAGTAGTTATTTCGAAAGTAACTGAAAGTAAGAGAGTAAAGTAAAGTGGAGTTTAAAGTATCCTGAAGGTTGCCGTAATGATTATCTTTCATGGTCCGTGAGAGCTTCAAGTAAGATAATGTTAAAATTAAATTTAAAGCCACTCAAATCACCAAATTTGTCTTTTCGCCATTCAGTCCATAGGGCATACAACGTTAAATTTGAAGACCCTTTGGGCACCCGTAAGACTTGACCTTACAAAGATGAAATTTTTTTGTACGTGATAGCAATGATTATAGGCAACTTTTTCATCCCCAGCCTATGACGAATACCCAAAATACTTTTCTCAGCCCATCCCATTCCACTATAGTGTCCTCGGCCTATCTTGAGTTCGCCCCAGAACGAATACAGATAATCGATTGTATGTTTTCGATAGCAGAGCACCTTGTTGAAATCCTAGATGGTTACAAAAACAATGGCGGCCGTCGATGAAAGCCTCTTCCTCCAGGAAGATGTAGATGCTCATAAAATATCTGCAGGACTCAAGATAAGCTGCGCGCACAATAGCTACTAGTGAAGCCGAAAAAGACAATCTAAATACGCAGTTGTGCGAAGCCATTTGTTTGGTTGACTATTTAAATCATAATTTTTTTTTGTCTTCATGTTTCTTACCTTGGATTGCAGTTTGGCTCCACGCAAGGAACCAGTGGGAGTCCTTCTTCATTTATGGTTTCACGGATTTCTATATGCTTTTGCGGTCGACCTAGAACAACAAAATATCGGGATGCTAGTAAATTTTTTAGTGCCTTTAGGTGAAATAACGTATTTGAATAACAAACTGAAGTTATTCCTAGAGTTTGTTTCAGAATTTTTATAGTGTTTTTCTATAAAGTGACTTCTTTTTGTTGAAAGACCACGCGAATAGTTTTAACTTTTTTGTTCAGTGTCACAATTCTGGAGGCTTCAAATAAGTGATCTGGAAATTTATAATTTACAATTCAATTCCTGCAGGTGTGTTTCATTCAGAAACATGAGTTTATCATAGGAGTAATCTTCTCTTCCCATATTTTAGTCGACAGTAAGACTTTTGTCGTCCAAGTACAAATTAAGGCAGAACTCTACTTCATGATGCACATAGGCAAACAAAGGTCACTGACTCCCAGATCAATACCATGAACACATCATCTAAATGAAGAGGGTTAACCAAGGTCGTCGACCTCATTGAGGACGTTATCTTCAATGCTGTTACACGACCACGCCCACTTGCAGTCGTGACCTTAAAATTTTGTGGAATTTTTACTATTAATACGCATTAACGTTTTAGAACATTACTTGACCATACGCACTTTCGACACGACGGATGATGAGTAAATAATTGTCCCTTCCCTCTTTTGTAAGCTACTTTCGGTTACATGACCGAATCTACATCCAGCCATGATCCATACGAATTTACAGTGCTTTTATTCAGGACCATTAATAAAGCATTTCATCATACTCCGTAAAAATGAAATCGTAAATTACCAGTACAAAGCGCTCGTAATTTGTTTTCAGTTCATTAGAAAGTAAAATTACGGTCCATATCAGCTACGAGTCACCTACGAGAAAACTAGTTTTGCTAAATTTTGCCGTCAGGTGTTCTTAGCTAAAATTACAGAGAAATTTGATGTACAAAAATTTTGTCCACCATCGTCAAATCTAATTGGTGACTGAACAGTAAAATAACTGAAACTTTTAACATTGTACACCCCTTGTTTACTCCTGACTGGTCCCGTCCACTTTAGTCACATATTTATTTTTCATCGGGTTCACGTTTTGACACATAGTGCTGGTGTAAATCCAAGATGGCTACTCTCATGCGTTGAAGACACAAGATGGCCACCAAGATTGTTTACTGCAGGGTAACCTCTGTCCTAAGACATAGATTTTTCAAAGTGTAAGGTGGGGAAATGGACTAATTGTCTTCTAAATTATTTCTTAGTTTTTGTCTCGTCATGTTCCACTTAGTATTAAATTAATATTCTGCTGCAGTGAAGACAGTAGAAAATTCCATTCCTACAAATACTAAACGAACCTTTGAGTGCAGCCGGCAACAATTTGTAAACTTTTATCTCATTTTGTGGAAAACAGGAATTGTGAATTCAAGCGAAAAACCACTGCAATACAACTAGGCCGTATTATGCATGTTGAAGTTTTATTTTAAAGTTGATGTTTATAGGAGACGGTATATTCTCGTTTTAAATACAACTTGAGTGTAGTTTAAGTATTGATAAATTTTCTCAACCACTCATTGCATTCCTAAGCCGATAAAAACACCTTGCTCAAGCGAACGGTATTTTTTCAGAATGTAAGAGTGCGTTTATGCAACGACTCGCTTTTGCATTCTCGCAGCTAACATTTTAATTGCGATGCTAAAGGTATCGATGCCATAGTAACAACGCTTCCTGGATTAACTAAATCCGACATCGTTTCAGTAAATGCTTGCAGTCTTGTAATTCGTGACAGTAAGATAAAGAATTCCTCCTGACGAAACAATTTTCCCAATAATTTCTAAACGCCATTATTGACTCGTTTCGCTGCAAGCTGGCAGGTGTAAAACCCCCGCCACGTTGGAATTTAGGATAATTTCTAGCTTCTAGCTGCGATAATGCAAAGGCGAATCGTTGCGTATACGCACCCTAACTCTTTGTTGAGAAAATTTATCGATAAAAAACTACGCTCTTGTGATATTATTACTGATAAACTCTGGAACATTCGCAGGTGACAGAGAGTACTAAGCTTAAGAATCTGAACATTTTTCTTTAGTGATCGAGTATGTATTATGCTCATCATGACGTAATTCTCTTACCAAATAAACAAAGCAGTGGTCCGAAGCGAGGGAGAAGACACTGCACCCGTCGAGCTGCCAGACGAGCTTCTATTTGTGCTATTTCCGGTGACGTCATTTCCATACTGTGCTCTTCTTCAATTGGTGTGTAGTGACCTACAAGATAATTAAAACAAAACAAAAAATTGCAATGTTACAATTGCTTGATAATCTTTTCAATAATATAATACCAATAATAGTAGTAAACATAATCTACATTATAATCGTGGAGGCAAGCTAAAAGGAAGGCTAAAGCAAAAGGGAAGGCTAAAAAGAACACCACTTCTCCCCTCCTCACTCCCGCATTGAAAATGAACTCTCCCACTCTACCTGCATAGAAACAGGAGGCAGGCATGAGTGGTCGATCAACTCAATAAAGGTTCAATCTGACAAGTCGTCGGGCCGAACTATCACTTCTCCCCTCCTCGCGCCCGCCTTGCGAATACGCTCTCCCTTTCTACCTCCATTGAAAGAGGAAGCAGGCATGAGTGGTCGATCAATCTGACAAGTCGTCGGGAAGAGTACCGCAAAAATGCCCCGGGAAATGTGTCCGTAAACTTAATTCATGACCGGCCCCGTGCATAGCACGGGCTTCCTCTAGTAATAATAATAATAATAATAATAATATTATTATTATTATTAAGTCCATCCGAATAAATGACGCCAAAAAAAATTGTAAGTAAAACTCCAAAATCAAACAACAACACCAGTTAATAAAGAAATTAATAATTAATTATTAAATAATAACAATTCCATCATTGAAACAATACCCAAACTTCAGTTTCACGAGAAAAGTTGGGGGAAAACTCAACACATTATAATGTCATGTGAACATCATAATGGAAAACACCACCGTAAGCAACCCAAGAACTCCCTTTAACAAGAGCCAACAAGTTTCCCAGCGAGAAAAAAAATAACTTTACCACATTTAAATTGAAATGGGGAAACATCAACGACGAAAAGAGGACGAAAGACAAGACAAAAGTGACCCGAAGAAAAAAAAAGTGACAAGAAAATGAAGTCGAATGGAAACCAAGGACTCAACAAAAAAAGAAGGGCGAAAAAAAAACGAAAGGGGAAAATCATAAAGAAAATTAAGGCATGCAACAATTGCAAGTGAAGGAAAAAGAGCAACACAACCACAGATGACTATCACACCACTATAGTGTCCACGGCCTATCTTGAGTTCGCCCCAGAACGACACAGATAATCAATTGTATGCTTTTGGTAGCAGAGTGCCTTGTTGATATCCACGATGGTTACAAAAACAATGGCGGCCGTCGATTAAAGCCGCTCCCTCCAGGAAGACGTAGCCTGTCATAAAATACCCACAGGACTCAAGATAGGCGACGGACACTATTAGGTCATTTTGTGGAACAAAACCGAAAAACATTAACGGGGGGGAGGACAAGTGTAACCTTCACTAGTTTTCACATGACGCTACAACAGATCAAAAGGAAACAGTTAATCGAAAGACAAACGGAAACCCTAGACTAAGGCAAAGGAAACCCAGTAAAGGAAGAAGGAAAACGAAGGTGGGGGAAAGTTTAATAAAGGAAACTTAGAAGAAGAAAAGGATATGGGAAAAAATTTGAGAAAAGGCGAGAAAAAGAAAAGCCTCCAAAAAAATCCAAGTTTAAATTAAACAAGATCTCAAGTAAGGGTAAACTAAGCCAAACCAGCTCTGAAAGCTTGGAAGTAACAAAATCTAGAAGCAGATAAGAAAGAGGGTTCAAATCAAAACAGGCACAAGTAAGAAACAAGGCATTTACATCACAAACAAAGAGCATGCAAAAGTAAATTGAAAAATAAAACGAATTAAACAAGATACAAAACCAGTCATTTTATAGCAACACTGGGGTTCAAGGAGCTACAAACTAAAATAGTGCCGTCCCAAGAAAACACGATTTTCACAGCACCTCTCTGGATCCAAAGGATAGAGAGAGACAGAAAAAGGTGGCAAAGAAAAGATCAAGGATCGTTCCTCCATTTTAGTTTTACACGAAGAAAAAATCTTGTTAGGGAGTTTTAACACGAAACTTAGGACACTAGGTCAACATTTGAAAAACAACTGAAAAAAAAATTCAATGAAGGTCAATAAAATGTTAAAATCTGGCCTCAGAAGATTACAATATACTACAGGAAAAATAGGGTTTGAAAAATGCATTAATTCGGCCAGGGTTGAAACTTGCAGGATAACTTCATTTTGGCATCAGATTAAAGAATCAAACGAGTCCCTAGTGATTCTGGGGGTGGAACAATGTTTTTCAGAGGATTGTATCATTTCTAAGGGTGTAAATCGAGAACAATTTTGGTAAACTTGGAGGAGCGAACGAAAGGCCCGCTCACGTCTATAAAGTAAGTGTCACCTGGTAACTGAGGGATGGCGGTTGCACCCATGTTACCGCGTGGTACCGCATGGTAGGATGTTGGGTTACTCATGCAAGTTTGACATTGACATAAATGACATTTTATAATATAGGCCGTCGCATCGCGTCCGGGGGTTGGGGGGGGGGGGGGGAATTAATTCACAAAACTTAGTTTCGCCGAGACTAGTTTTAAAGTCTTACCAATATTACCGACACCCTTCTAGCCTACCTGCCCACAGGAATGGTAGGAAAGCCAGTACCGTTTTTAATAAATTCCCAAACTGGATCAGCTCTGTGCGCAGTGCGAAGCCTATCAACGTCATTATGCCTTCATCTGTGAGCAGGATAAAACGTGAAAGATGACCCGCTACAGAATTAGATGCACCACTCTTATATTTAATGGTAAATTTAAAGCAAGCTAACCTTAACGCCCATCTTGACAAACGACCAGTAGGGCCACTAGCTGGCTATTTTCGTGAGTTCGTGCAAATAACGAACGGATGTCTAATTAGATGCTACTAATGGTTTAGTTATTCAAGCGTGAGTTATCAAGGCAAGAACGAGGTTATTATGTCCGCGGCCTTTCTTGAGTTCTCCGCATTAAAACCACAGATAATCGATTGTTTGTTTTTGATAGCAGAGTGCCTTGTTGATATCCAAGATGGTTACAAAAACAATGGCGGCCGTCGATTAAAGCCGCCTCCTCCAGAAAAAAAGTAGCCGTTCATAAGCTACTTGCAGAAACTCAAGATACGCCGCGCACAGAATAGGATTTTGGTATGCGTTGTCCTAACTTTTACCTTCTCTGGTGTTTGCACTCTTAGAAGCTTCCCCAAGTTCTAGGATATGCCGTACGGTGATGTCAGCAGAATTCATGGTTCGAATGAAGAGTAGTCGAGAAATCAGCCAACATGTTTGCAGTATGGGGCCGACAGCAAAATCGAGGCACGATATATCCTTCCCCACCCAATCACGGCGCGATAGATGGTTACGCAACAACACAGATTGATTGTTGATGATAAATGGGCGGCCTCTCTAGCAGACACGTGTCTGTTAAATGTAAGCAACTAAAAACCTGCCTTGCGGTCGAAATCTTTGCAAATTGGGGAAATGCAAGGCGAAGGTGCAGGGATACACAAAACAACTGAAGGGGGATGCGCTGATTTAGTAAGCAAATCCAGCTTCATTGCGTAGATTAACACTACCCTCGGGAGGAGCAACTGAAGTGGGATGCGCTTTAGAGTGAGCAAAGCGAGCGAAAATCAGTGTCTGTAAGCCAGTGTGTGCAAAAATGGGAGCAAAGAAACTTAGCACATAAAGCATGGACATACAATAAACTAAACCATGTCAAGCTGGCTGGTGTACGGCTAATTGGACAATGGCAAATGTTGAAGTTATTAATGAGAAAAGTTATAGACCAAAAATACCTCCAGAAAAAAAAGGGTAGACATGAATATAAGACGGTATGACGTTTTGTACGTTCACAGCCCTATGAAAGTTGCGATATCCACCCAAAACCAAAACTTGTATAAGAGAAGCCGCCAAGTTTCCAAAAAAGGTTCTTTCAACCGGGGGGTTATCATTCAACCGGGGAAAGGCTGCCAAGGTTAATCGTATTAGCCAACTTAATCGCACTGAATAATTCTTTGGACGTTAAATGAAAACTTGAAAATTGCTACCGCGAGTAGCAAAGTGCTAGTTTTCATTTAACTTTCGAACTATTAGTATGTGCGATTAACTTGGCCAATAGGATTAAACTTGGCGGCCGTTCCCTGGTTGAATGATATCACTACTGTCAAATGCCGACCTTTTTTGGAAACTTGGCGGCTTCTTTCATACCAGTTTTGGTTTTGAGTGGATTTAAGGTACAGGACGAATAAACACAGGTTTAAAATCGGCCAAAAAGGCCACGGCCGCTAGGACGGGCACGAGTAGACTGGGATTTTTAACGATGAAAAAGGGCGAGCGCAACAATCAGTAACAAACGACAACATCACCAGCCGACGAAAAGTTGGAAAACACTTTGGAGGATCAACAATTCAGGGGACACGAGAGACGTGCATCGACGAAAAATGGAAAAAAGTACGCTGAAAGAAATTACATTCCCATGACGAATAAGCAGTGCCTTTCAATGGCCTAATATACGCCGCATTCTCCTAACGTGTTACAGCTTCTTACGTAGCCGGAGGATTGGCGGGGGGGGGAGGGAAATCAGGAATGGAGCCAAATAACAAACGAATAAAGGAGAAACGACTAAAGAGCAGGGAAGACGCTAGACTCACTTTACTGGGGAGGCAGCAGTGGGGCAGCAATATTAGCCAGGGGGGCGAACCGAAAATTTCCACTTTTGTGGTCCCCGACCAAAAAAAAAAAAATAAAAGTAAAAATAACAATCTTGCAATTCTTTCTCACACCCAACGTTCTTATCTGTTTTCTACACCATTTTTTTTGGAATACTTTTCAGTTCAGCTGAAAAAAAGATTATTTTACAACTCTCACAGTAACAACTAGGCTCCATTGATATGACCTCAAGTCCTTACTGTCGCTGTGAAAGAAACTATTGTGCGCGCGGTGTATCTTGAGTCCTGCAAGTATTTTGTGAGCGGCTACGTCTTTCTGGATGGGGTGGCTTTAATCGATGGCCGCCATTGTTTTTGTAACCATCTTGGCTATCAACAAGGCACTCTGCTACTGAAAACGTACAATCGATTATATGTGTTCGTTCTGCGGACAACTCAAGATAGGCCGCGGACACTATAACATAGTTTTATTAAGTAACCAGAATTTTCTTCGTTTATACGTTCGATTTTGATCTGATGGGGGGAGGGGGGGGGGGGGGGGGGGGGGGGGGGTTGCCAAAATAGGCAACAATAAGCTTACTGGAATGAAAACAAAACATAGTACAACATAGTACAGCATAATGAAGCGTAAGATAGCGTAGAGCGACGGAGTTGTGTCCATTGGGCTCTCGTAGAGTAATAAATAAATAAATAAAAAACACTAACGAAGCATTGTCGGCGATTTGCTTCTCCCACGCAATAACATGACAAAGAAACTTAAAAAGATAAACCTGACCACACGAATTTTTAAAACGTGCATCCAACACCAACTGTGCTTAGAACGGACTTCAGCATGGGAGTAACATAATATTAGCCAACGAGAAATTGTTTCATGCAACGATCCTTGAACGCGCGCAATTTTTTTAAAAGGCGCATCCTGCGATTTGAGTTACAGCATGCGCTGATTGAGTGAGCGCAGCAAAAAAAAACATCGTCTGTTAGCCAATGGGCCTCCAAATTTAATTGAAGAAACTTAATTCAGTGAAACATAAAGCGATTAAACCGTATCAGTATTGAACCGGTGCATCCAACACCAGCCGTACGTAGCACGGACTTCCTCTAGTACGATATAAGAGCGGATTTCATTCGTAGATGCGGACTTCCAGAGCCAATCATATTGTTTCAAAGATGGAGGCAACAATCACTGCGTGCGTGACCTTCGTAGCATGCTAATCGCTTGGTAAACCGCTGTAGGGTGCATTTATGAAACTTTGCATTCTTGCACCTAACATTTAATCGCCATGGTAGCAACGCTAGCTGGATGAGCTAAATCCGACATCGTTTGAGTAAATGCTTGCAGTCTTATAATCCGTGACAATAAGAAAGAATTCCTCCTGACGAAACAATTTTCTAGTCGCTTCTGGAGTCAACATTATTGACTGTTTTCGTTGCGAGCCGGCAAAGCTAAAAACGCCGCCATTTTGGTATTTCAGATGATTTCTAGTTTCTGGCTGCAAGAATGCGGAGGCTAGTCGCTGCGTAAGTCCCCCCCCCCCCGTGCCTCGGGAACTGATCAAGAATTACTTGCAACCATACAAGTACTGTTACCTACAGGAAACTACTTTCGTAACTTTTTTTTTTTCCTGGGGACTTCTCGCGGTTTTATTTGCGCATCTTTTTCTTTTTCGTCCTTTGACTTCGACTTTTTTTTCCCGCGGTTTATATTTTGTTTCCATACTTCATTTTTTTCTCCACTTCGGCTCCGTTTTCCAGGTTTTTTCACCATGCGGCTTTTTTTCCTGCAACCGGTTTTTTCCTTAAAAAAACGTCAGTAAAGAGCCTCACCCCACACCCCCCCCCCACCCCTTCTTGTCCATCAACACTTACAGCCCGAAATATGAATTTTGTTAGACAAAAAATTTGAATTTTGTTAGGAAAAAATTCTTACTTATAGTGTCCACGGCCTATCTTGAGTTCGCCCCAGAACGACACAGATAATCAATTGTATGTTTTTGGTAGCAGAGTGCCTTGTTGATATCTACGATGGTAACAAAAACAATGACGGCCGTCGATTAAAGCCGCTCCCTCCAGGAAGACGTAGCCGCTCATAAAATACCCACAGGACTCAAGATAGGCCGCGGACACTACATTACCGTTTTTATGAGCCCTGTTAAAAATTACCCGTTAAATAATGGATAAGTTTCTGTTCATGGGCCTACCTGTATGTGATGGAAAGGCAAACGCTACAGCGGACCAAGCAGAGACGATCAGAGCAGACAGAAGCAGCAGCCACATTGTTCGGTTTCAACGTCGGGTTTGGGGTTCGCGGCCGCCGAAAACTCGGTTATAAACTTCTTTTCCAAATCCCACCGCACGTCCCACTGCTTGACCTTTCAGGCCGGGGTTTTACATGCGAACAGCATAGGGCTTTAAAGACCCTAATCCCCGCCTTGCTGAAAACCCCATGTTGGAAAGCAGAGACCAGGTTTTTTTTTCATCTTCTATTTCTATATAAATAAAAAATTAGACTGTATGGTTGGCGACGCGTGGGTCGATAGAAAAGCTTGTGCGATTCGCTGTCGCCTAGACCGGACGACGACCAAGTTTTTCTCGACCAAGTTTTCTAAGCTGGTTTTAGGAAGATTTCCCTGGAACACAAAGGAATTGGTTGGCAGGAGAGCGTAAACAACTTTTGGCAAAACCTTCAGCTGTAATAATGCGTGTTTTCAAAATGGAATGTATTTTGCGGCGAGTGTTCAAATTATTTCGTTTTCCGGTCGTTTTAATGTGTACAAAAGGTATTTATGGTTTTTTTTCCTGCCACGGACTTGGTGATGGTCCGAAAGCGCTTCCATACTTCGCCGTAGTGTGTGAAATCGTAGAGGAATAAAGGAAACAGGGAGGTGCACAAGCCCCCGGGAGGGCAGGGGCAACTTACTTTTTTTTCTGGGATTTTTTTTTGGGTATTTTTACCCTTATTTGGCCCTCTTTGCACCCGTTCCTTAGATTGTACCCTTTTCTGCCACTCTTGTTTAACCGTTTTTTTTCTCCTTAATTTGCCTTTTTGGCCCTTTTTACAACAACACCTCCAACGAATATGGTCCATTTTTTTTTTTTTTTTTTTACAAAAAGGTCACTTTGCTATGGAGCAGGGCATTGCGACAAACGAAGAAAATATACTTGGAGCCAAAACTCGACAACTACGGATGACAAGTGAGCAGCAATAGTAACAAAATATTCCAAGAAATTCAAAGAATTCAAGAAATTGAATCCTCGTCATTGTATAAAGAGTCTAAACTGGAAGGAAAGCCAAACTCGAAAAGTGATTAATAAATACAGATGCAAACCTATTTACGTTGCCTTTTGGACTTAAATGTCAGACTGCCTGAACGGCAATTGAACCCACCACCTTTGAGAGAAAAGGCCGAAGTCCTACCGCTCAGCTTATACTGACACGGCCAAAAAGGAAACGTCTACAGAGCAGTGACACGACGTAGTATTATTGCATATAACTCTATGCTGGAGCCTTAATGAGTTAGCTGCAAGGGTCACCGGAGGGGGAAAAGAAGGGCGTCTTACTGAAGCCAATGCTGTTAGAGCGGATTTCTTAGGCCTATAACGCGCGATTTTTGTCGATTTGTTGTCAGTTGCTGACATTTCTAAGCAAGTGCAATCTTTTCTTTTCCGATTACAACGTAGCAGCATAAGGGATTGGAAAAAACAACGTTTTTTTTAACCCTATGAAATTCGCTCTCAAAGCACTGCCTTGACTAGGAGTGCCGTTGTTTAACCCTCCATTTTAATCTAGTGCCCCCTTGCAGCTATATATCTCTTGTAGCCAATATGACGTCACGTGACGCTGCTCTATACGTCAAAAGAACTAGTTAGCAGCCATCTTTGTAGTGCGGGATGGATTACAGGTTAAAAAAGGGGCACCTCTTCTCGAAATTCGTATCGGCCTAGACATTTTTTTTCTTACATAGGCCGATAAAAAAGGCTTCGCTCTGTAGATTTCCCCAGTTGCGGTTAGGCCGGTTAGCCTGTAAATCCGCCACGTCTGCGACATATAATGGTTACTAACCAACCCGCACAACTAACAAAGCGGCGGGCCAATGGTGGCGCACTGAGGCGTCTCAACTGCAGGAAGCCGTGTATTCATCCGCCTTAACATCAGAAGCACAAAGTAAAACAAAGTAAAACAATGTATCATTCGTGTTTTTTTCATACACTGCGGTAGCCGAGTTGTAAAGGGTGATGCAACAGTCTGGTCACACAAAAATAACCGCCGATAGACTGGTCCTACGTTAATTCTGAAGACATATTTTTTATGTAAGTCGGACATGGCGAAGCCAATGAAGACATTTGCAATGACCTTGAAAGCAGCATTCAAGGTCATCTGCATTCTATTTTCGAACAGCACAAGATACAGCAGAAAGGTGAATTACAAAGTGGTACGCGAGCATCAAGACACAAGTTACTGTGTCGCCCGCCAAGATAAACGATAACATCCAGATAAGGTATATAATTATAGGCGCACATGGCGACTACTAGATACAGATTCGGTAGTTTGGCAGTTTTCAATCATCTGAGGACAAATAACAATGCAACAGAAAAGGCTGAATTGATCGGTACACGTGGGTCGCCTGACAAAATAAAAGTTTAATGACATAGCTAACCGTTTTCTTGTTGAAAATACGACGTGAATAGAGTCGATATTTGGCTATTATCTAGACACACGATAGTGTGTCGCGCCAAGTTAGGCAACAAATATCACAACAAACATCACATCAATTCAATTGTCAGGTTGTAAACCATTGTAGCGCGACGCCATTGCGTCAGTTTATATCTTGAAGCATAGTTCGGCACATTTCAGGTACTTGGGGCACTTGGGGTACTTGGGTCTGGCTGTTGCAGACATAGGGAGGGCCTTAGGGTTTCGGGCAGATGACCAGGAGTGGTTAACGCTCCTTAAACCCTTTGAAATCCTTTGAAGGTACTTGGGGAAAAATAATAATGCGGTACAAAAGCTTAAATTGTGTTGAAATCGTGAGCAATGACCCACCTCACAAAAATTAACTCGTGTAGGAATGCCAGTTAAGCTGTTTTCAATGCAAAATCTGACTTCCAACAACGTTGTAAATGTGTTACTAGTTACTAGCTAGCTAGCTAGTCCGCTCATCCCCATGTTAATTTCCATAGGGCGATTATTCATCGATACCGAGACAACGGGAAGGCTTCCAGCTATGAAATTGGACGAATGGGTGCAGTACAATACAAACTGCGTACCTTTTATGGTTTGGAGCTTGGGGGCGTAACGGGAATGGCGTGGTTGGGCGCGTAAGTACGAAAATATTGTTATAACCATTGTTAGTATTGTCGGCATCGTCTCTCATTGGACGACCAAAGTTCGGACAATGACAACGTGTATACTGACGTGCGTGCCTAGACACACACCAGTGTAGCACGATAAATCTATACAACGTTGCAAAGAAATTGTATTCACGTCCAATTCACGAAACATAAACCTACTGTAATAACAAAGTCAAAAACTGGTAAAGAGGCCACCAAATTGAGAGTGGTTCGGCCCTTCAAAGGAGTGATATCAACACACCAAATTAACTAAATAAAACAAATTACAACAAAATTAAAACCAAACCAAAAACCTATAAAGAGGTGACTAAGTTGAGAATGGTTCGGCCTATAGGCAAAAGATAGTAGCAAATTGTTGAAAACCAATTTCTTGTAGAAGTGGCACTTTATTACACATCTACACGGTAGTGGAGTTGAGTCAATACACAATTAAAAAAAAAAGGAGTGATATCATATAAAAAACCAAAGCTGGTTAAAGGGGCCGCCAAGTTCCGAATGGTTCGGCCCTTCAAAGGAGTGATATCAACACACCAAAACATTCGCCAACTTAATCGCACCGAATAATACTTTAGACGTTAAATGAAAACTTGAACATTGCTACCGAAAGTAGCAATGTTCTAGTTTTCATTTAACCTTCGAACTATTAAGCGGTGCGATTAACTTGGCGAATGTTTTGGTGTGTTGATATCACTCCTTTGAAGGGCCGAACCATTCGGAACTTGGCGGCCCCTTTAACCAGCTTTGGTTTTTGACAGGATTACTGGCTACTAGTAACGTCATTTTTTGTATCACGGCAAATTCTTCCATGCGGTGAATAAAGCTGGTCCTCAGCTCATTTTACAGAATTGCTCTGAAGTTGAAGTGCCCTTTTCATACAGCTTTTCTAATTGGTCTAGTGGTTCTTCGTGGGTTAGGGAGCTCCAAACTGATTGTTTTACATTGTTTTAAACATTGTTACTATGCAGCCATGCCAATCAACAAACGCCAGCTGCAAGACGTAGACTGAGGAAACGGATTAGTGTTAGTAAGGGTCGACCTAGGATCTCTGTGTTAAACTTTCAACTTTGAGAGCTTATAACTCCGTCAAAACTGAAAAATGTTAAACCAAATTTGGAATTTAGCCTTGACTAGTCAAGGCCTGTCTACAGTCCACAAATTGTGAAATTCAGTCCAGCCAAACCCGAGATACAGAGAGGGGCCAAATAGACAACTTCTTGTTCTTGGTCTTGTTCTGGGGATGTACCTTTCGTCTGTCCTCTCTACAGGTCAAACTATTTGTCCTGTAAAGCTGGTTCTTAGCTCATTTTACAGGTATTACTCCGTCGATGTGCCCTTTTCATAAGGCCTTTTCTAATTGGTCAAGTGGTTCAGGGGTTACGGATCTCTATACGACCAGATTGATTGTTTTACATTTTTTTTAAACATTGTTATTACGCAACAATGCCATTTAGCAAACGCCAGCTGCAAGACATAGACTGAAGGTTAAAGGATTTGTTTCTATTGTTAACATTAGCGATAGCCAGGTTAGTAAGGCCGTAGCTCTTTACCGAGCTTAAAGGCGGCGCAACAAAACAAACAACAAATTAATTATAAAGGTGTCACACATACCCAACCCCTCATCCACCACCACACCTATTTATTACAGTTCTGAAAGTAACACGGATTAATAAACAAAAACGTATCGTTAAAAGTTAAAAGTAAGGGTCTAAAAGTCAAAACCTGTAAGGAACACAGACAAGCTTTAACTGTAAGGGTCTAGGTGTCAAATTTGGCCAGTAAGACGCTGCTAAGCATTAGATCCTTACTACCCGGTGATCATGTTAATGACTTAGTAAGGAAAATTGAAAATTAGCCAACAGCGAAAATCATACACTAGAAGTAACGTAGTTCAGTAAGCCACCTTTATGCACTTACGTTAAATCGGAGTGGCATGACCCGGATTCGAACCGGCCACCCAGTTCGCCCCAGATCACTTGCATAGCGCCTTAATCTCTCCATTGCACTCCGATGAAACGTAAGTGCATAAAGGTGGCTTACTGAACTACGTTATTTCTAGTGTACGATTTTCGTTGTTGGCTAATTTCAAATTTTCCTTAATATTATTTCCAGCGATTTATGTCTGTTTATTAATGACTTAGTAACTCAGACAGAATGGGTGTACACGCTTACGCTTGTAGCAGGTTGTCTTACTTGAAATCGCTGCCATGTTATCAAACCGAAAAAAAATGTCAACCTAAAGCAAAGTAGGAAACCCACACCTCCACTATCATTGGATCACCTCATGGGTCTTTATAGGACGATTTCAGACAGCTGTTCGTCAAAAATCGGGTAGTAAGGGTCTAATGCTTAGCAGCTTCTTACTGGCCCAATTTGACACCTAGACCCTTACAGTCAAAGCTTGTCCGTGTTCCTTACAGGTTTTGACTTTTAGACCCTTGCTTTTAACTCTTAACGATACGTTTATGTTTATTAATTTGGTTTATGTATAGGTTTCGTTTGTACAGTACAAGTAGTCTCCTTGTCCTTGAGGATCAAAGGAGGTCACCCACCCAAGTACCAATCGGGGCCAATGCTGCTTAACTTCGGGGATTGTCCTTGAGCAATGTTTCATAACAATGCAAAACATTACAACAATGCCAGTCAGCAAATAAGGCTAATCAGCGAACGCCAGTAAACTGAACCGTCCGTTTGCATGGAGATACGGCAGTATACTAATAAGAAACACTAATATCAAACGAAAGCCAAAAAAAAAATGGTCCATCTCATAATCAGCAAAAAAAAAAAAAAAATGGATTTCATCAACGTTCAGGGAGGTCTTTGTTGCTATTTTGTCTTCCTCGTGAATATTGTTATTCTTCTCCGATTTTCGGTTTGGTTTCCTATAGTTTTTAATCTATACCCCAAAACAAAACTTGTTAAGGATTCCCACGAAGCCTTTCGGCCGTTTGAAGTCGTGATATCAAACGCCAAGCTCTTTCGCTAAGGTAATCCCACCGACTAATACTTCAAACGTTAAATGAAAATGGCGCAGTAAACAATTTTCATATCGGAGAATAACACAATGGCAACAAAGACTTCCTTGCTCTAAAAGTGAGTGCATGTGTTCCGAGTCGTATACCTGCACCAATCAATACAAAGTGAATAAGTGCAATTAAATTACAGATGGCAACAAAACAAAAATAACGTATGAGAAGGATTAGGCCTATAAAGTAACAAATCTTCATTCTCAACACAGCAAGTCGCATTCGGCATGTGATTACTTTATGAACTTACATTTGTTATATTTTTCCGACGCCTACTGCTCTTTTTAGTAGTAAATCCCGGTCGCAACAATCAGTGGCGTAACTAGGGTTTTATACTGAGGGGCAACACTAGGCATTTAGCCAAATGGTGTGCAGGAAGAACCGAATAAGAGCCCCGGAAGCTGATGCATTTTTGCTATTTTCCGGCATTTTCTGGCCTTGTAAAGTGCCGTTGGAAACATTTTTATAAAACCAGCTTTGTTGAATGCATTATATGCATAAACAAATTTTGTAATGTAAATCCTTAAGTTTTTCATACTACATACTTATTTTTTAAACATTGATACTTTGTTAGAAATATTGGGAATTTTAAGCAAAATATGGAGTTAGTAATTCTTACTGTTTATCTTTACTGATTTTTGTATTTCTCCATTTGATACCTGGTTACTTTAGTGATTTAAAGGAGAAACAGTAGAAGTATAAATTAGCTAAGATGAAAGTTGCGTCTTTGACCTCAAAATGCAGCCATCTGACGGTAAATAATTTTTCAGCTATAAAAAAAGTGACTTGGCCAATATGCCGAATAAGCTTTCAAAATCTCACAGAAGGGG
>JAHWFP010254552.1:1511-18312 GCA_023313725.1 Lithobius niger
CCAAAAAAAAGCCCTGCAATACCTTCAGCCCTAAAAGTCATCGCACATGATTCGCTGATGCAGCCTCGGATTTGCAGATACCGAATGTGTCCTTCACCGTGTTCCATTTTCCCACGAAAACCGAACGAAACTTCTTCTTTACAGTAAAGGGACCTGGGAGACGTGGGGGGAGAGAAGGGGAGAGGGAGGGAGAGGGTTGAGAAGAGATTAGAAAGAAGAAGTATTGCGTGTGAGATGGGTCTGTCTGCGTAAAGCGGTTAATGTGGCCCCGGCTGCTGTTTAATCGCCACCGTGGACTGGCGTGTCAAGTTTTATTTATTCCTTTCTCAGTCTTCCATTTTATTATCTTGTTTCCGATTGTGTTTCGCTGGCGTGTCGGCTGCCATTATCTCGGGTTTATTTTTATGAACTTTGGCAAAATTCCCAAACCCTATCTGCCAAACAAAAGCTTAAAATAATGCTATGGATGATGAGTATATGTGCAAGAGCTGAAAGAAAATTCTCTCTGACTCTCTCTCTCTCTCTTCTATTCCTCTACAGTAGCTGAATCCACTAAAAATGTTAGGTTTTCCGGCTGGCGCTATAACTGAAAGGGGTTACCTGACCACAAATTTTAATGTTTGTGTCAGCAGGTATTGCGGGAGACAGGAAAAAATCAGCATTGCTACAAAAATAGAAAAGCCTCGAGGCCCATATTAAATACGGATGCAAACCTATTTATGTGTCCTTTTGGACTTAAATGTCAGACTGCCTACACTTCTTTGACTGCCTACATAATCAGAACCTAACTTAAGCCTTGCCCTACTATAGCTCCCGATAAACCTTCTTTAAGCCTAACCGATTTAAAGCCTACTTCAAGCCTCACGCTCCCATAAGCCTAGATCAACCCGAACAACTGTTAAACCTGAGTCAGCGAGCCCCTGTGTAAGTCAGGCCTGCACAATAAACATTCCCTTCGTAAATCTGATTCGCCGTAGCCTGGTAACGAATAATTTCCATTTAGCTTTACATTCCGAGTTCAGCTGTCCAGTTATGGCCCCACAGTTCTTATCCCATCGCCCCTCCGATTTCTCCTTTACACAGTCTGTGGTGATACCCCAAAAGTTCTTGCTGGGAAAAGTCACCACAACAATTCCGCAACATCGGGCTGGAATCGAACCGGGGTCACGTGCGTGGCAGACGTGCGTTCTGCAGCCGAACCACTGTTGCGGACTAAGACTACTGCAATATAATTCTTGTCAACTTCAACATTACTGTAATATTTTAAATACCTGATTTTAAGGAGGAATGTATAACATACCATTCCCCATCGTTGTCTCGTTAAAAAAAAACTACGGTACTCTTTCAGCAATTTTAACTGGTAGTATTGAATCACGCCCGAGTTTAGTGGGGAATCGAACTCACGACCTTTAAAATTTTACGGTAATGTTGTACTGCTCAACCATCTGACATGGCCATGTCAGTATGGCTGAGGGGTAGGACTCCAGCCTTTGATTTCAATGATCGTGAGTTCGATTCCCCACTAAGGCAGTCTGACATTTAATTCCAAAAGGCAACGTAAATAGCTTTGCATCCGTATTTATTTAACACTTATCGAGCCCAATTGGCTTTCTGTCCCGTTTATAATATTATTCCTTTAGTTCAAAATTAGGCCTTGGTTACGATAGGGCGTCGGTAAGCTCACGTTTCCATTAATTTTTTCATATACGCTACTGTGCTCTACTATACGTATACATTATGCTAGATTGTACAAAGTTGGTGTAGTAAGCACCGGGGGATGCCGAGGTCATGTTTTCGCTGCAACGATTCTTCAGGCCGTGACGGAAGTTAGTATTACAGCAGGATCACGTGGGATCGCTCCATCGGTATACTTCGGATACAAATATGTGTCCATTGAGAGAAATTCTTCAGGCCGGGATTCGGTATTTGGGTGTTTATTTGCTCGACTGAATTATTGCGGGAGGAATGATGAAGGATGGCCTAAGTGTAAAGGTGGTTTGAAGTTGGTGCAAATTGGAATACATTTTGAATTGAATAAGGCCAGAAAGTTATCCCGGATCGGGACATGTTAAAAGGTTGGGAGTCAAGGCAAGTCAACGAAATCGGGTTAACGGCGAATACAGTGGTTTTGAAAAACCATATTAAGAAATCAAATCACACCTAAACCACCAGGTAGAACACAGTTCACTGTTCGACTTGAATTTTCGGAGAATAAACCGTTCTTTTTCTCACATGACTATTTGTAAACAAAAATTTGATATGACGCGCGTGGAGGAGCAGACAAATGATCTATTTAGATAGATCTATTATCGAAAGATTGATTACGAGAGATCAGTGGTCTGCTCCTCCACGAGCCTCATTTCAAATTTTTGTTTACAAATAGTCATGCGAGCAACACTCCGTGTTGTGTGTTATTTTCTGAAGAAGAAGAACGGTTTATTCTCTGAAAATTCAAGTCGAACAGTGAACTGTGTTCTACCTGGTGGTTTAGGTGTGATTTGATTTCTTAACAAGGCATATTATGAGTTCGAAATTGCTGACCGTCCCATAATCAGACCTTGCGTGGGAAGATACAATTGTTGTACATTGTTAATGTTTAAATGCGACTACGTAACATAAATAAAAAATAAATAAATAAACATTTTGTTGCAGGAGCAACGGGAAGGCAAGAATCGGTGTGAACACAAACAGACCCATACACATCACAAGGTCATCGTGTACGTTGTTGGGCTCCGTCTCCGGCGAAGCAACGCTCAAAAACGGAGAACCATGCCACATCTGTCCGGCAAGAACGTTTGCTGACCTCTTTATTCCCACCTCCCCCAAATAAAAGGAATATAATCATCAGAATGCAAAACTGTAGGTATGCATTGAATTGGGGTCATTCTTGCCACTAAAACCAATTTGTGCTAGTGCTCGTATTGCTACTAGTTACGTACACTTATTTTTATAATCATTCTTTTCAATTTTCGGTAGTTTTCGGTGGTCGGGTATGCAGCCGCCATCTTTGTCTCAAGCGCCAAGAGAAAGACACGTGTGGCGCTCAGCATTTTGATTGGCTGACGGACAACTCCAATCATCCGTCAACCGGAGGAATAGGACATTTTTCTAACCGAGTTGGACACACAACGAAGGCTCTGCGTTGTGCCTGCAGGCCGCAGTTGAGGGATCAGACGACGGACATGACGGACAAAACGGTGCAGTATGGCATGACCTTAATTGCCAACCCAACTAGAGAAAATGAAGTGTGAATGTGGCTGGTTCCGAGACCGCTGGGGCCAACATTATTTAAGTTAGTGTGACATTAATGCTACTAAAGACTATAGTCGCAGAGTTTTGTCATTGTAGATCTTTACGCATTGTTGAAGCAGTGTCCTTCCTGCCTTGTTTCATGTATTTTGTTTGTGACAGAGCGCTTGGTTTTGGATCTTTATGCTCTTACTAAATACGTTGTCAGGTCAAGTTGATGAAACCGAAAGAGGATTGTTGCGCTAAAGACTTTAAAATCTCAAATTATTGGGCCAAAATTGGTAAATCCAGAAAAGAGCACGCGACACCAGAAAATCTGTGTGTCAACCTCCATAGTCATCAGTCCCAGCTGGAGTTTTGCAGCCTCGGTTCCGGTAAAGAAAGCCCCCGATATCACAACCTGCTGTTTCCGCCTGACTATATGTTAGATTTAGTCGTTAATTTGTCATTACTGATTCTTCGGACTGGATTCGCAATTCAGACTACTTGTGGCGATAATACCTCTCCTGATTCAGCAAGACAGTGGGCATTGCAACAATAAATCCTAAATCTTTACCTGATAAAATCAATTATTATAACATAAAGCGCCCTGCACCACCATCAATAACGTAACGCAGTCTTATTACGAATATCTTACATTGAATGTCAAATTCACAAGACACTGTTTCTGCACATGAGACTATTCGGCTTTTGCCTTGCTCTCAGTGAAGAGTTTCATTCACAACCAATCCCTTCTATACTTTGTTCGTTCTAAACTGACTGTATGACGACATGTTTCCTTCCACATATACGCGTGCAAAAAAATACGTTAATATTCCACTCGCACATTCAACAGTCACTGTGTAGAGTCTACAAGTGTGATATCCACATGTTTTTGCACTCGTAGCGCTGGGAAAATTTCCTGCGAACGTAATGTGGAACAAACTAGAGCATCAGAAAATCCTTCCTGCCAGGGACTTCTTTCACGCCGAATAATCATAACCTAACTTAAGCCTTGCCCCAATATAGCTCCCGATAAACTTTCTTTAAGCCTAACCGATCTAAAGCCTACTTCACGCCTCAAGCTCCCATAAACCTAGATCAACGCGAACAACTGTTAAACCTGAGTCAGCGATCCCCTGTGTAAGTCAGGCCTGCACAATAAACATTCCCTTCGTAAATCTTTACATTTCGAGTTCAGCTGTCCAGTTATGGCCCCACAGTTCTTATTCCATTGACCCTCCGATTCCTCCTTTACAGTCTGTGGTGATACCACAAAAGTTCGTGCTGGGAAAAGTCACCACAACAATTCCGCAACATCGGGCTGGAATCGAACCGGGGTCACGTGCGTGGCAGACGTGCCTTCTGTAGCCGAACCGCTGTTGCAGATTAAGACTACAGCAATATAATTCTTGTCAACTTCAACATTACTGTAATATTTTAAATACCTGATTTTAAAGAGGAATGTTTAACATACCATTCCCCATCGTTGTGTCGATAACAAAAAAACTGTGGTACTCTTTCAGCAATTTTAACTGGTATTGAATCACGCCGAGTTTAACATAAACCTCTACGGCAGCCTAGTACATTTACCATCAAACTGTTCTCTGAGTAAACACTGGATCAATAATTAAGATTCCTGCTTCAACTCGGTTACCATCCAGCGCTTACTGTCAACGGCCATCATTCCCAAAGCAGATGCCGCCGTAAGTACAATTTTTAGAAGCCGAAGGCGGTATAAGGCAAACACAAAGGTACTGCGACGTTTCGATATTCTGAACAGCAACGTTTTCAAACACAGCAATCAGGAATGCCACATCATATTAAAGAAAAGAAAAAAGAATACAAGACAAACCAACATTAAATGCCAGAAACAGGCGTGTGTTAACAAAAGTTAGAGTTAAAATTTGATAGTTAGTGCTGCTGTATGCTTGGAACATTTGTTAACGAAGTTAGATAAGTTCTTTTATCACTCAACCCACAAGCTCAACAAAGAAAAGGAAATTGTTTAGAAATGCACAAGCATGCACAGAAAGCACACTATCCGTTTTTAAGCCAAATTTTAAACCATTAAAGCATTAAAATCTGTTCAAAATCAAAGACCATTGTGTAACTCTGTTAATAAAGGCTTCTTTGGTCTTCTTTAGTCTAACTAGTGAACAATTTTTAATCATCTGATCCTGTTTCCGGCATATGCAATGAAAACAGGATCTTCTGCGCATCTGCTCAGTTTGTGCTATGTTGCCATCCCATTCGCTCCCCTCTGGTATTTTTCTTCTACTACTTATTTGATTATTCAGCTATGTACTGTAGTACTGAAAAAAAATAGATTAGGTTTATCAAAATATAAGCGGAAATATCCAATGTGTTGACGCGCACTTCTTTTCATATCCTTCCTTCCATCACGTCCTCGTAATTCTGACAGACAGGGCACCGATTATTTTTTTTAATATATGTATACCTTCGAACTCGTCTATGGTGTGGCACTATGATTACACGTACAATCGACACATGAATTAAACACGTTTCATCAGAGGCAACTCCATGGGCAATATTCCCGGTAAGACAGGGAAGGTATTAAATATTTATTTTAATAGTGTAGTGTATACCTTGTCTTCATCCTAAATTATTAATTGACATTAAAAATTACTAGTAAGTAGTATTAATTCACGGAAAACAGCCGATTTTATTTTAGGAAGAGATTTGGAAGTACTATGCATCGGTGAAGACGAAAACAATTTCACCATCCTATAAACCCCCTCATGATACGGGTTTTTTTGGGGGGGAGGGGGTGTGGGGGGATCAATATATATATAAATATACTTTTAAAATTTTTGAATGCTGCAGTACCATTTTTGAGGCCTGTCAATTTTTCTTTTCCTCGAGTTTGAAGTTTTTTTGCCCCGCTTGACAACTAAAAAATGTATGACCCGTCCCCGTAGAAAGCCTGAAAAATCAACGACTCCCTCCCCCCAATTTTCTGCACCCCCTTCCTTGGCGATAAAGAATGGGTGTAGTGGTACGAGCGAACGTATCGAGCACACCATGTTCGGCGCCCACTGGCAGTGGTACAAGCGCACACGCCAATTTTTACGATTGGAGAGGCTTTGCAGACTGCGCACTGCCAGTTACACGTACACTAGATTTGCGGTTCATGCACCCGATTATACGAAATTTGCGTGTGTGCTTAGTGTAGGTGCACTCGCACCACACAGCCCAATAATGACTGATCCCCAACGATATGTCCGAGCTTATAACATACTACTTGGCAATTTGCTTGGCAAATTTGGCACTAGAAGGTGCCATTTTCAGGTCACAAGAGCTCAGTCGACAAATTATTTCATGATCTTGGAAAACCATGATGATGGATCGAGTCTTGGGAAATTCTAATTTTGTATTTCAGTCTGTTTGCTACTGATTATAAGCAAAAGCTCCTAATTTGGTAAATGCTATATACCATAAAGTCACACAATTTCCAATTAATCAATTAAAGTACGCAGATGACGTTGCACTTGACCACCAAATTTGCAACCAGAAGTGAGTATTATAGATAACTAGCCAAATATTTGGCAATTACCGATAAATAAAAACAAATGCTGTTCAATTTATCTTGGTAAAAATAATCTGCATATTCCGTACACCTTAGAAAAATGTTTTGTTAAATAGCGTCAAGGTGTAGAAAAATCTTGGTATTTGAATCACCAGTGATCTAAAGGCTGCAACTCATTTTAACACATTGTTTCAAGTACAAAAAAATACCGTATTTTATTAGGTGATGTTTCCTCTAAAAAAAAATCCAACAAATCCCATAAGGCCCTATAAGGTACGTCTTCGACCTTTGGTGTACACAAGCCCTGGCTGGTCGGCCTATTTAATAAAGGACATTGCGCAGAATTTTTACAACGTAACCTGGCTGCTCAAGCCTGCCTTATTTAGAACTTCTTAAACAACTTAAATTTAATCGCTTGTAATGCGACGGCTTGACTCATTTCTTTTTGTTACGTATTCACTAGTGCACAATCTTGTTGATTTGTAAGTCGATATTTTTTAACATGCAAGTCATACTACTTATTAATAAACAAAAACGGAACGTTAAATGGTTAGGATAAGGGTCTAATAGTCAAAACCTAGAAGGAACACGGACAAGGTTTGACAGTAAGGGTCTACGTGTAAAATTTTATAGAGATGGTAAGCATTAGACCCTTACTACCCGGTGGTTAGATTATTTCTAGTCTATTCGGACAGAACGTGTGCATGAACGGTTGTAGCAGGTTTTCTTTGTTCTTAGAATATTGTTATGGAACTTTAAGAACATAATTTTCTTGTGAAGTTTGGCATTTTGTGTCTTTTGATGCTTTAGAATTTTTTAAATTATATTTCGTAGATTTACGGTAGAGGATAACCAGTAATCCTCTCTGCTGCGAATACCCTGCCATGTTACTAGAATCGAAAAATAATTTTGAACATAAAGCAAAGCAGCAAACGTATACCATACTACCACTGGATCATCACATGGGTCATTGTAGGAGGATTTCCAGTTTTTCGTAAAAATGTATTTATTTCTGACCACCGGGTAGTAAGGGTCTAATGCTTACCAGCCTCTTACAAAATTTTACACGTAGACCCTTACTGTCAAACCTTGTCCGTGTTCCTTCTAGGTTTTGACTATTAGACCGTTACTCTAAACATTTAACGTTCCGTTTTTGTTTATTAATAAGTATTATAAAGAGCGGGCAAACACATTTTTTTAAAGGTGGTATCCCTGTTTGGAATTCCCTGTCATCACTGGTGGTTACGTTAGCTTCCCCGTCAATTTTTAAAAGAAGTCCGAATTGGAATGAATTATCTCCGTTCACCAAATGTTTTTAACTTTACCCAAGGTATGGTTTTTTTTTGTTTTTTTTTTTGTTTCGGACTTTTCGTACCTTTTTAATGAAGACTCGGAGGATGTGGGTGTGTTTCATTCCATTCCTTGTAATTTTTACTTTCAGGCTGTTAAATATGTTATTATTGCTTATTATATTATTATTATTATTGATAATAATAATATTATTATTAATTCCTTTGATAAAAACGTGATATTTTAAACGACAAACAACATTACAATTACAACTGCCCCTTGTTAAGAACACGTATGGAGAATAAAATAGTAATTAGACTCTTCCATTTATTTTTAATTCTCTGCCTAAAAAATTATTTTTTTATTGGTAAATATTCTACTTAAAAAAAAAACAATTACTAGATTGGATGATCTTGCAATAACCTTGAATTTTCATTTTTTTTATTTGTACAGTCTGACACTTGATGAAGTGTTTTTCGTAATTTGTTTTCATTGTGTTAGTTTTTTTTCTTAATTTAGCTGTACCCCCGGCACAACATACGCCGGTCTAGCCGGTTCCAGAATACCTAATTACCGGTTGGAATGGCGCCGATACCCCCCCCCCCCCCGGGAACTTTCTGGCCTCCCTCCCCCCCACATTCTCCCACTACATGGTCAGATTGACCCACCTCCCTGGTCACCCATTTCCTACTTGAACTTCAGTAACACACGCACACATATGATGAATTTGCTCAGTGCCACCCAAGCCTATTATATATATATATATATATATATATATATATATATATATATAAATTGCTAATTATATACTATAGTTGTAAATGGGATAAGCTTTTTTCTTTTTCTTTAACTGCACCATGTAATTTTAATTTGTTTGTATCACATACACAACTACTATAGTCTAGTGATATTATTATTATTAAGAGTTGTTTATTTCTTGTTGATTTAAGCTTTTCTCAATCGCGTTTCAACTCATACAGTAATGAAACCAGACCGTCAGGAAAGTAATGAAACCATTCAAATTCTCGTCTTTGTCTGTCTGTATCTTTCAGCCCGCGTCTGTTTGTTCTTCTGGACTCCTCCAGAAAGAACATAAGCCAGACAAATAAGCCCTTCTATTCTCCATTCGACGCTCGAGTCTTCCCCGTTTCCCCATTAGATTTGATGCAAAACTTTCGTTTCGATACAGGAACAACACGATTAAGAAGGTTAAGTTGAGAACGAGCCGGTAAAGACTCTTGGAGGGAGGGGGGGGGGTAAGAGTGTGGAAAAGAGTGGAAGAAAACAAGGTAGCATTTGAAGTGCAGGAGGTAAGACTGTGCAAAAAAAATGGGTACAGTACAAACGTAAACAGCAGAATACGATCGATAAGAGTCGGTTGGCAATAAAAGTTTAAATGCAAAAAGCAAAAAACCTCGTTTGTATAACAAAGCTTGTGAATTATTCACATTTTGTAAAGCCAATTCAAAGCAACAACCGACGTTAATATTGCATGTTGAAAGAAACCCGAGGCCCCCCGGCAGGGTTTACCTCCAAATTTTAATTCATTTATTTTACTTTTTTCTTGCTCTTAAATCTATTTTTTTTTCTTCTTTTTCTTTCCAAACCGGTACTCGCTCCTAAGAGCATTTCGTGATGTTTCTCGTTACTCCGTTTCCAGAAAGATGTCGGATAATAACTGTTATTCGACCCACCGAAATTGTATATTGACACAAAAACGTAAACAAACAACCTTTATAATGAACAGATAAAACCCCCGACAAATAGAGATCACGAAAACATTTGAATGCTTCTTGTTGCGGGAGGAGATAGTGATTTATTATTTATGAGGATCCAAATAACAATTCATGAAGCCCCCTTTCTGAACACTAAGAGGTTGTTTGTGTGGCACTCGGCACGGGACGTAAACATTTAACGCATACAATATGGATTTGGGTGCAAATATATCATAGTTATAAAACTTTTGTACATATGCACGACTGGGAACACAAACACAAGACAAGCAAAACGAAATTAGGACTCAATTTGATCTTAAAATCTTCGGTCTTTGCTTTGGTTAACATTAATATTATTAGGAACTAAACAGACAATCGTGAATGAGACAGCTATGTAAATAATGTAATGTCTAGGGATATTTGGAAGGCGGGGGAAAGGGGGGGGGGGGGGTTGGGTTCGTTTTTACAGCCAAGAGATAGCACTGACTTGCAAAACCTCCTCTTAAATAAAAACGGATGCAAACCTATTTACGTTGCCTTTTGGACTTATATGTCAGACTGTTTAAAAGGAAACGTCCATGGGCAGCATTTAACACGCACTCATATACACGAAAATTCCTTAACTTCAGTGCTTAGTTTCTAATGTGTAAATAATGGGTTGGCAACGTCTACACCCTATAAGCACTGATCTCGAACAAAAAAAAGACCCGTGTAACCAACACTACAGTAAGTAATAAACACTCCGATAATCATTTTAAACCAGTGGTGCACGAGGATCATCATTGCTACGTTGCAAAGTGGTCGGCAACAATAAGACCCTTGTAAACAATAAAACTTGATTTATCACACCATAATATAATTGCCCCGAAACAAAGAATTGTTTGACGATGCTGGACGATTAAAATTTTAAGGATTAGTGAAAATCTGGTAACTTTTCAAAACGCGTAAAATACGCAAACGGGTTCGCTCACTCAATCAGCGTTTATTACCAATCTAAAAATAATTGTTCAAACGATGCATAAACCGCAGGCATAAACCGATGTAAAATTAAAATTAAAGGATAAGTAAAACCCGGAAACTCGGATAAATATTCTAAACGTGCAAAAATGCACAGACTGGTTCGCTCACTCAATCAGCGATTAATAGCCAGCTAAAATAATTTTATCGACGAATAAACCGCTGGAAGATTAAAATTAAAGGATAAGTGAAACACGGAAACTAGAATAAATATTCGAAACGCGAAAAAATACACAGAGAGGTTCACTCACTCAATCAGAGTTTATCAGCCAGCTATAAATAATTGTTTAAACGACGCATAAACCACTGGAAGATTAAAATTAAAGGATTAGCGAAAATCGGATAAATATTCAAAACGCGCAAAACACAAGGACGGATTTGCTCAATCAATCAGCGTTTAGTAGATATCTAAAATTACTTGTTTAAACGACGCGTAAACCGCAGGAAGATTAAAATTAAAGGATAAGTGAAACTCGGAAAGTCGAATAACTATTCAAAGCGCAAAAAAATACACAGAGGGGTTGACTCACTCAATCAGCGTTTATTAGCCAGCTGAAAATAATTGTTTAAACGACACGTAAACCGCTGGAAGATTAAAATTAAAGGATAAGTGAAAATCGGAAACTTTTGATAAATATTCAAAACGCGCAAAAATACACGGACGAGTTCGATCACTCAACCAGCGTTTATTAGCCAGCAAAAAATAATTGTTTAAACGATGCATAAACCGTTTGTAACATGGAGATTGGAGGGAGGAGAGGGGTTGTTTATGAAACAGTCACTAAGTTTGGCTGGAAATTCTGATGCATCGCTTGCATCATGGGGTTGGTGGGGGATTGTTTTATGAAACAGCCAGAGTAGCTGGGATGGATATTCTGATGCACCATTTGCAACATGGGGATCGGGGGGGGGGGGGCTATATGAAACAGCCAGCGTAGCTGGACTGAAAATTCTAGTTACGATCTTATTCTAGTTACTATCTTATGCGGAGAATAGTGGAGAAGTTTACTTGTTAAAAAGATTGTTATGACAAAGTACAGTTTAAATTTTAGAAATACGTGTACCGAACAAATGTGGCTACAAGACATGCTGATAAACAATTTTTTTAATGATCGAAAACTTGCCTTGACCACAGAAAATACTCAAAAAATGTTCAACAAACATTTATTTAAAAAAAAAATATATATATAGCTAGTCAAAGCCGGCGGTGTTCGATGCACCGTAACGGTTTGGCCGCTCGTGTGTATGTCCCTGCTTCACCAAACTAAATTTTTTCAATCACTTTTTTTGTGCCCACAAGGGAACAACGCTGATTTTCGTTCGCTGCGCTCACTCATTCAGCAAATCCACCTTCAATCACTCCTCCCTTGATTATCATAAAACTGCAATGAAGCTGGAATTGTTTAAAAAAATAAACAAACTGGATGATGATTTCCTCATGGCAATGTCATTTTTAGCTAAGAAAAGATGAGATAACTTAAGATTTATTCTTAAAGGAAGTGTCACAAATGGGAATAACCAGATGCCACTAACAATGGTCCAAAACAAAACTAAGGGTTAGAAAATATACATCAAAGTAACACTAAAAGTAACTACAAACGAGATCAAAACATTTTAATCGTAAGAAACAAAAGAGAGAAAAATGTTTTCTTTCCCTTTTCTTTTTTCTAAATAAGACCTAGAAAATTTCTGCCCAAACAAGCCAACAAAAGACACATAAATGACCTGAATAATATTTTAAAACCGCAAGAACACCACAAAATCAGAGGGGGCGGACTTGTACAAACACGGAGTCACGTTAATTCAGGGACTTTGTTAAATACTGACCCGCGTGTTGGAGCCAGAATTACGGTAACTCCGGTTTCTTAATTTCCTACAAAAGTGTTGAAATAATTAGGAATTGTGGTAACACGGAAGTACCCTAACCTTTGTCTAATTTGACAATAATATGGTTGTGGTTTATGATGTAATATGTATAGCCACAGTGAACGAGGCAGGGATGTTATTTCTGGTAATTCCGCTTCCCTTGCAGGCGTCCGTATTTCATAAAAATCAAGAGTTACGGCAACTCCGTACTAACACAATTCCGGATTATTTCAGATACTTTTAAAGCAAATTAAGAATCCGGAGTTACTGTAATTCCGGGTCCTGCACACGGGTCAGCATTTAAGTAAATCCCAGAATTAACGTGACTCCATGTCGATACAATTCCAGCGCCCCCAAAATCAACATCCTTCAATCTTCGCTTGAATACCGCAAGTGACGGGGCAAGCACAATACCTCGAGGCAACGCGTTCCAAGGATGAACTATCCCGCTTGAAAAGAAAAACTGACGACAGTTCAAATTAAAGCGCTCCACTTTCAATATTAGTGGGTGGCCAAGAGTATGATCAGGTTATCTGAGCTCAAAGAACCGGTCCCCATATCGGTGCAGGTCGCCCTGCAACAGGACGGAAGTAAAATTTAGATCAGCACTCAGCCTGCGTAATTCAAGGGAAACAAGGTTGAGCAGGTTAAGTATCTCTTGATAGGAAATATTTCGTACACCGAGCAGTGACCTAGTAAAACTCTGCTGAATGGATTCAATTAGCTTTATATCCTTCACAAGATATGGCGACCATACAGGACTTCCATACTCCAAGAAAGGTCACACCTTAAACCTTAAACGAGGGTCTTCCTGTCACCACACTTCCTTATCTTTTTTAGGCATCTACGAGCTATTTTAACAACATGGTAACAGTGATCTGAAAACTTAAGATCAGGAGCAAGCCTCACCTCGAGGTCTTTTACGGATTTAACAGGTTTTAACACTGAACCACACATGGAAAAGTTTAAATGGAGATTAGGCTAAGCAACACGCGTAATAAATTATTGTTGGGGCGCAATAAGAAGCTGCCAATTTTCAGACCAGGACTGAGAGTTAACAATCTCACAAGAAATGTGTTATTATCGACCACATGGGAGTAGTTTTAGGTCATCAGTAAATTTCTTTTAGATAGAATCACTGTGCTCAGTTGACAGATCATTCAGATACAAGATAAAAAGTATCCGGCCCAAAACAGAACCCTTATGGACCCCACTGCCAACGATAACGGGGTCAGATAAAATCCCCTCAATCTTCACACGCTGGTTTCTACCAACGAAATAATAAGCCAGCCAAGACCAAAAGTGTTCTAAAACCGAGGCAATCCAATTTGGCCAAACGTTTGATGTAAGAAACCGATTCAAACGCCTTAACAAACTTCTTTGAAGACAATGTCTACAGGAACACCTGCGTCGATAGAGCTAGTCCAATCGTCCAGTGCCAATAAGAGCTGCATCCAGGTAGAAAGTCTGAGCAAAAAAAAAACCGAACTGGTCGTTCAACAACAAAATTACAGTCCTCAATAAAAAAACATTCGTTTCCTGATAAAACCCTCAAGAAGCTTACAGGGCACACAGGTAAGAGCAATTGGTGCACAGTTCCCTGGATGAGATACTTCCCCTTTCTTAAAAATTGGACTAATATCAGCAGTTTTCCATAATGTTGGGAGATGGCCAGATTTAAGTGATAAGTAAAGTTCCACGTAAAGGGATGCATATTTGAATATCAAATATGCATCCCTTTACGTGGAACTTTCACTTAGTCCCCGAACGACTGCTTTTTCCCCTATTTGCTGTCGTTTGTTACTGCGATACTACCCGACGGATTTACTTCTCGGAAGACAAAACCACGCGTTTTACTTAGCTCCTCTTGTAACTACAACCTGCCTGTAAACTGAATGCAGAATTAAATTAAAGAAAACTTGATCGTCCAGTTCTAAACTAGCGTAAAATTAAATTAATCTCCTATCCGAAGTTTCATTTTTTTCAAGGGATGAATTAAGTATTTTTCTCGTGATCATTTTGTTTTAGTGACGCTAACTAGTTTTCATCTCCATGGCGACGCTCAGGAATCTTAACGTGGATCAGGGTAGATAAGTAGTGACGCTTATAGTGACGCTTTTCTGAAAACATGGCATAAAATAATGCCAGCTTTAATCAACGGCACCAGAAGGCAGCACATGTCAGGTTATCGCAGGAGGTGAAAGTTGAAATAAAAATTAGCGGCATCGTTACCATGGTATCCATGGCAATAGCGACAATATCTTCGAAAATTGACGAAATAGTTGTGCGTGGGCAACATCGGAAGTTGAACTATTCTGTGTTCGATTCAAACCGTATTCACTTCGTTGCAAGTAACGTGAACCACGGAGACAGCTTCAGCCCAAGCGGCCGCTCAGCACGCTTCTCGGAACACAAAACCATGCGTTATACTTAACGCCACTCGTCACTCCAACCCATTTTAAAATTGAATGTTGGATTTAAAAAAGCAACACTTTGATCAGACAGTTCTGATCTATCAAAATTATTTTAATGTTCTAATCTGACATACATTTTCTAAGCGATTAATTTTGTATTCTTACCGTGATCAATTAGTTTTAGTGACGCTAAATAGTTACAATCACCATGACGCATTGTGCTTCGTGTTACTTGACGACAGCGTCCTCTGGTGGCAAATCGGTGAAAGCAGGTACTAGTTTCATCCAAATGTTTATCGTTGTCAGAGGAAGAGTGGCACTACCCTACTTGGACAGTGATGCCTAACTATTTGATTCATTGACGATTGAGAAGTTTCAGCACTTTTTGCAGATGAGATAAGAGTAACAGACAGTTTCGTGCACAAATAAAACCACACACGTTTCGGGAGGACAACCTCCCGTCTTCAGTTTTTATAGACTTGGCGACTCGGCAGACACTGCCATGAATTTTTCAAAAGTTGTAATGTTTATTTTTACCTGAAGACGAGAGGTTGTCTTCCCGAAACGTAGTGTGGTTTTATTTGTGCACGAAACTGGCTGTTGCTCTTATCTCATTCATTGACGATGGCGCCTTCAGATGGTAATCATTGACAGTAGGTATTAGTTTCACCCAAAAGTAAGAGTGGCATTAGCTATGTACTTTGCTAATGGTTGTTACTTTCATGTGACGAAAACTCGTCAGTAATTGCCTTGGTTTGTAGAACAATGGTTGTAATGTTCTGTTCTAGGTAACAGTCGATGTTTTATTTTCAATATACTAAGATTTAAAAGAACGAGATCAAAACTTACTGTACGTCAAATCAGTTACAGTTCTTAACACCTTGCTCCTCGTGCACACAGACAAAGGTTGGCTAAATTCGCTTTAAAGCAGTGTCCATCCCGGACAAAACAAACAGAGAAAAGGAGGACACGAAAGGTCAGAGCAACTTCATTGGTCGAAACGTGACAAGTTGCGAGTTAATGAGCTCCCACGTGTCGCTTTAATGGCGGCCGCGACATCTCGAGACCTTATTGATGAGGGTTACCCAATAACAACAGTAGCACGTGACCAGCGAAGGCCAGGGATCAGCTTGGTTATTTACTTAGGACGGAAGGTAGGACAACAGTATTGATTCGTGAGGACAGCACGACTTAAACAAGTGTTTGGATAGGCTTGTGAGATGACATTCTTGTTGCGCCCTCTTATTTGGGGAAATGGACCTTTTCCGCATCTGGAGGTGACGACAGCATATGCGGCAGGCATGAGTTGACGGAGTGCTGCCTGCACCCTGCTTCAAAAGGAGAGCCACTCGCAGCACCAGCATTGGACGCAACAATCGTCCTTAGTATAGTCAAGAATTTATAGGGTTTGGGAGGAGAATTTGTAACTCTAAAAAGTCCCTATTGAAACACTAGTCCCCATTAGTTCAGTCCGAGTTTTCAGAGGGCGCCACGCGTTCCATCTGATAATTTTTACTCATTTTTCAGCCCAAATCTAAAGTAAACTAAATTACAACTAAGCTAGGCTAAATAATAATTAAAATCAAGCTAGTTTCGTTTAGTTTAGTTTAATTTTAGGCTAAAAACTGAATAGAAATACCCACATAAAACACATGGCGCCCTCTATACACTAACGAAAATCGGAAACAAGCCAACACCGAAAAACATACACTAGAAATAAC
>JAHWFP010254553.1:5562-25137 GCA_023313725.1 Lithobius niger
AAAAAAAAGTTGTTTTAACTGCGTATCTTATCCAGGATACCTATGAAAACCATTTTTAGTTTCTACATAAAGCATAACAAATATTATGCAGCGTTCACGTCTACTAGCATATTTTTAAGAATTTCAGTGTGGGTTACAAACGTTTAAACACCAGACATTTTATGCATTCATTTCGAATCCATGATAGTTTTAAAACGATGTAAAATCGAGAGTGAAAGAACCTTTACCAATTTCTATTGGGCTTTCGATTTTTTTTGGGAGGGGGGGGTTCCATAATATATTCTTTGTATTCCGTTTTTTAGGGCAAGCTATTCATTTCTCGATATCGAAAATTCATTTATCGACAGCGAAAATTAATTTCTGATTTCATGAAATGAATTTTCGGTACCGATCATTAATTTCCGAAATCAGAAAATTATTTTCCATAATCGAAAAATGAATTTCCCATGTCAAAAATTAACTTTCCGATATCGAAAAATAATTGTCGATATTGAAAAATCACTGTTTTTAAATCAAACGGCTTGCAATAGTTTTTTTTTTCTACTGCGAAAGATTTATTTAGATTTAAAGAGATTCGAATTTTAAAAAACGTTGCCTTAATAATTGCATATAAGAAAAGCTGACTTTGGACATATTTTTTTATGCAGGTTGGGAGGGGGAGGGGGGGGGGGAAGCGGCGACAGGAGGCAATATTCAGGTTTTTGGCTTTAAACTCAATTATAAATTTTACTTATGGTATCACGACTTCAAACTGTTAAAACTTAGCGGGATTTTTTTACTTGACGGATATCATCCCGGAATCCTTGGTAAAATTCCTACCAGCCTGTGCTAGCCCCTGTGTGCTAGCCAGTGCATTGTGAGAACTATTAGATTTCTTTCTCCTAATGTGGCCGCCAAAATTCAAATCTGAACCGGTTCATCTGCGAGCACACATTACGTAAAGTTCTCGGAAATTTATTTTTAATAAAAAGAAAAATGAAGAAGAAAAGGGTTAATACACAATATTTTAAATCTTGGCTCTAACGTGCCTATCGTGGATATTAATTAGACCACGTTGCAACCGTATTTTGTCAGCAAACTTACGAAGCAAACACTAATTGTTTACTCACGCTCATGCTGGCAGCCATGCCGGCACGAGGTGGATGCGACCAATCGCCCTCTTGCGAGCGTCGGTCGCTCTAGTGAGTTTTGCAGTAGGAGTTCCCTGACGAGAACCGTCGCTTCGTCGGTTCGTTAAATCAAAGGACTCCGATTACGCACATCAGTGGTCGATCGCATAGGCCTAATATTGCCGACTTTTCCGCGATTACAAATGCTCCTGTGAAGCGTGGTGATGGTTAGAAATTAATTTTAACTTTGAATTAGGTTAGATATTGGAAGGAGGACAATCTAATACACTACATTTGTGAATAAATGAGAATAAAACCATTGTGTTAATGCTAGATTGAACCCAGATCACGCTCGTTAATAATCAACTTTGCCACGATGGATTTTGGCCTAAACGACCACCCAAAAACATATGTTCAAGTCAGAAATCTTGTAGTAGCTTTGTTAACGCCCCCTCCACTTTTTTAGAGAATTAATTTTAGCCACCCATGGGCGTTTAATAGGCGATTTATGGTAATTCCAGTAATTATGACTAATTGTGACGAGAACTTTCACAGTAAGGTAACGAACGATGTTTTCTTACAGTTGCCACTTCCACATTTCTACGATAAATGTTTAAAAAGATGACGAGAATGCCATTATTCTTATCACATGTTATGACGATGCCACGTACAAAATTTCGAATTGGTGACATTCAATTCGAGGGAAGATATGAAAAAAGCCTTATCGGCTTCGATGTAGTGAGGGGAGAGTGAAAGAATTTATAAAGCTACTTCATGAAAAGAATCTCTTCTGATTGTTAAAAATAGAAATTACATACATTTTCAGAACCAAATACTGTACCAGTATTCTTGGGAATTTTCAAGAGGTCAGAGGTTGTAAGTGAAGTCAAGGGCGGAAGCTTTTAAGATTTTTCAAAGTGATTTACTTAAATTTGTAGTCATTTGGTAATTCAGATTGCATCATTCTGTGATGACTCACAAGACTCAATAAAGTGCAAAACATTCAGACAGAGCGGCGCGATCTCGTCCACTGTGACACCTAACATTCTACGGTTCTAGGCTTAGTCTGCATTGGTAATGACATTGCTCGACTATGTAAAGATCTGTAAAAACAAATGTTGACAGTGAATTTGTCATATCTTTCAAATTGTATTTCTAGGAGCTAATAATTATTACGTATCCCTGAAGATTTTAATGATTCTGTTTTGTTTCATCCTTCTATTTAACCTTAACACTATTGTTTTATTATGTTAAAATAGAAGCCAGACGGACGAAGCGCTGGAGATAAGGGTGGAAAAAGCCAGCGAAGATGAAAGCGGTGATGAGAAGTAAGCACAATATCTTTTATTTTAAAGTTATTCACTTAAAGTGAAACTAACAACCAACATTTCTAACTTGGGGTTGAAACTTAGTTATAATTATTATTGCTTCGGTTTTGCTTCACAGAACAAAGTATCAAAAAAACTAGGAACCGGTAATCACAGCGGTATTTAAAAGACATTGCAAAGTACAAAAACAAAATACACACCACCTTCGAAGAACTCAATAAATATCCTGTATGGTCTGCTCTGAAGCACAATTAAACGTCAACTATTATTAAATGTTCAAAATGATGATTGCACGTGCCACTGATTGTCACCTATTGGCAAAGATGGTTTCAAAAACAATTCTTTGTTTGCATACCGCAAGGCCTCCAAAGTCCAGATTTCTTACTATCAATACTTCCCTTAAGTTCTAGCGTCAATTACTCAATTTAATGCTCTTATGCCAAAATTTAACCAACTTTTATGCTCTATCTGGCCTCTGCACCAAATGGCATGCTATTGCATTCCCAACAATACCTAGTATCCCACCCATTATAAACTTTACAATCGCTCTGGGCATCAACCAAATGTTCGTGCTCTTCTAGAAAACTTCATGTTTTTTGCTCAAGAAAAAACAAAAAAAATGGAAGATTTGGTTGGTTTCCCTTTGGAGGCTGTTGTTTTGGTGTTTCCATGTTAAAACGCCTAGAAATTTGCACCCAACCTGTAGGAAGTGTAGGAACTGTGATTTTATCAAGAATCCGTGAGAAGTCTGTTTGAAGCATTCGGACAACGCCATTGGCAAAATAATCAAGACTTGGCATAGGTCGGACCAAAAAGCAACTCTACAAATCCAATCGAATTCCGCACATTCGTCGAAACGTTTACCAAAACAGTTGTCAAAACATTCCGGATCTCATCGGAATTTGTTGTACGAAAGAATCACACAAGTGTTTGGGTAAAAATTGTGTAAAGCTTTACGGTTAGATCGAAGTTCGAACGTGGGCAACACTTACAACTGGGAAGAAATGAATGATGGAAGAGACATGGCAATGGAGGAGACAGGTCGGAGGGAGGCGCTAGGTCTAGCGCTAAGCCTATCCCGGAACATGAGTTGTCAGTTAGTATGGCAACTTTCGATTTTGCATCGGATTTCCAAACCATGTTCACTAATTTTCAAGAAAGTGTGGCATCGCAAATGCAATATCATTACCTCTTGCTGCAAAATGCAATTGCACTAATGATCAATGCTAAAGTGGCAAGTCTCGTTCGCCTTCGCGTTCTACTTTGTTTTAGCTGGTGAAGTGTTTTCTTCTGTTGGTAAGATTTTCTTTCCGAGTAACTTCTTACGTTGTGTGGGTGGCAAACGTTGTCACTTCCATTGGACTCGTCTTGGACTTCCATTCAATTCTATTGCTTCTGCTTTTATCACCTACAGTGGGTTTTTCCACTATTTTGCGTCTAGGATCGCTTCGTTTATTGCACTTGCTGGAAATCCAAGTGCTGAAGTACTTTTCCTTTGCCTGTCAGAACCAATTTTCTCTTTCTACCACTTTCATAATCATTAGTCTAATTCACATCATCTTTATTGCAAGGAGTTGGGCCCTGGGATGACCGGGGTCAAAACTAATCCCCCTTTCAGTCTGTGTCAATAATTTTTCGTAGAGACTTTATCATGGACTCCAATCATGTTCCTCTCTATCATGGTGTCTTTCTCTATTTTAGACGTGAAATCTAAATCAGGGAGACCATCGGTTCCTATGCAAAGGTTAATTTAAACTTCTTTTCCCGCTGTAAAAATGTTCTCTATGAAATGGACCTAGGTTTTATGTGATAGGTATCTCTGAATCACATGCATGTTCGTCTAATACTGGACCACAATGTCGGCTAGAATGGGGGATGACAAGTAACCCATAGATGTTCTATGTTGATGTTTGCAAGTAGTAGTTTGAGGAGCCTTCTATCTAGTATCACTTCTTCTCTTCACCTCTTCATAAAATTTCTCCAGGATTAAGTAGTGAAACAGGCTTGGAAATAGCGCCGTAACATTGAAGGCCGTATGTCTGTCTTCTTCCTCTAGTGTCAGTCCTTGATGCGTCTATGAAAGTCAGCCGTGTTGCTCAACGCGCTCTTTGCAGCTAAAATAAACGAAGTAAAACGAAATGAACCAAAGTCACTACCAAAAGAAACCGAGCACCAGTATCAACACCAGGACTAACTCTAGGAAAGAGAGAAAGAAAGAAGAGCAGGAAGATCAAAGTGACAGCTATAGAGAGGTAGCCAGCAATGACCACAGAATAGAGAAAACAGGAAGAAGGTGACCCAATTGTATGATGAGAAAAAACTGCCCACAAATTCAGGAGCGGTTTACTGACTCCCCTACAAAGGCTGCCCTAAAGGTTATGTAGGGGAAACAAAATGTAAAATTTACATTAAATTCAAAGAACACGCGAAAGCAAGATCTAAGAAAGACAGAAACGGTGCACAAAATTAGGACCAACCATGACATTGATTGAGAGGGAACCTAAATAATGTTGAACGCTTTCAAGGAGGCACACCTCCATGCCTTGGAAGTGATCGCAGTTCAACATTACCAAAATGAAACTATGGGGCTTTTAAACATCTAAGACCCAGCATATAAACAAATAGCAAAAATTGTAACAGCAGAACTGAATGACAAGCTAAAGGCGCAGTAGCAAAACTGTCGTCCTGCAACACCACAATTCAACGATTGAGAACTACTTTAGCAGTGGCCAGGATGTATAACTTAGGCCCACTGTGAGACTGATAGTGGGGAATTAGGTACGGGAAAAGACAGTTTGTGCGTGCGCAAGCTAAAGGCGCAGTAGCAAAACTGTCTTCCTGCAACACCACAATTCAACGAGTGTGAACAACTCCAGCAGTGGCCAGGATGAATAAGTTAGGCCCACTGTGAGACTGATAGTGGGGAATTAGGTACGGGAAGACAGTTTGTGCGTGCGCGTGCCTCCTGTACTCTGATGAACATAGTTAGAAAAAACTATCAAAAATTTGTTAGTTTAGAAGAAACTGGAAGAACTGGAACCTTTCTTCTGGGTAGTTCCTTGTGTGACCAATCTTGCACGTTATCGAGCTGTCTTTCCTTGGGAGTCATGTTTCACGGCATAAACCCATTTGGAACCAATGACGAGTTAAATAAAAAAAAAAGTGACCTGCAAAAATTTACTAAGAGCGGTGAACTTTCTCACACATGTTATTCAGTTAGCATCAGATTAAGTCGTAATTTGAAATAGTTTAGAAATTTGGTACTGCAATCTGAATGGAAAGAAAACAATTAAAGTCACTAGGGTAGGTTACTTTCGAATAAATAAAAATTAGAAGACTGGTCGCCCTGTGATTTTTAGGACTTGTAGAAAGTGGCGAGAACCAAAACATGTTTTGTGTTTGTATGGCCTAATGCACAAGTTTGCAATGGCAAATTATAGTACGGTCAGTAAATTTGTTTAATGGCCATTTCATTTACCTCTTTTGCAATTTTAAGATAAAATAAAAAATAAAATAAGAAGCCTGGTTGCCTGGTCATTTTGGTACCAAATTGGCCCGAGTACCAAAGAATTTCCTTTTCACGGCCTTGCGTGCCTACTTTCCTTTCCTTTATGGTTTTCATTTCTTCCCCCATACAGTTCTTTGCCATTCTTTAGCTTGAGGTGACGTGACTGCTTCTTAATACAGTTTGTTCATAGCTTGAAGGTACGTGCACTTCTGCACAAAAGGCTTCACGATGTAATGCCTGTGCGACAGTATGGTCAAACAAATCCCCTTCACTGTCTGATAAAGTACGGTCCACTGTTCTCTTCTTGTTTAAGGTACCGGTGTATTTAGGGTTGTTTGTCCAAGTTGGCAAACTTTCAGCTTCTGTTCTTGACGATGATCCTTCAGTCTTGATGTCATCACCTTTAACTGGCAGTTAATTCTTCGTACTAAAATCGAAACTCTTCAAATCCAATGGTAATTGGTACCTGACACAAAATTTATCAACATCGTTGACTGAATGTTGTCTAGGTCCTCTTTAGTAATGATAATTAAATAGGGTCTTCTAGCTTAGATCTCTGTCTGTTTGATGGCCTTTTCTCGTTACCATCTTGAGGTTGGTTTCGTACTTGTATTTTTAGGTAACTGTCCACTGGTGGAGTCCACGTTTCCCAACCAGCTCCATGGGAAAGGGTGGAGAAACTGCAGGGGAGGCGCGAGATGCTGCCAGATCAGTGGTGAACTTTTTTTTTAACGATGCAGCGCAAAGTTCTCTCCAATAACAGACCTATACCTGCTATCAACGATATTTTAATATTACATATTGTAAAGATTTTTAAGACTTATCAGTATGATTCATTTTGTTCAGAAGAACTTTAAAAAATAATAAGTTGCAGGAAAACATTTCAAATTTCACGCATATTTCTTAAAAATACGGGTAGCTGCCCCCACTGCATGATGCCTGTGTAAACAAAAACAAAACATTTTTGAAAAATTTGATAAGGTTTCTTATGAAAATTGCATATCTAAGTTGCAGGAAAATGTTTCAAATTCAAGCATGTTTCTTAAAAATATGGTTGGTGGACCATGCCGGAGAAGCTTACGGCACTACCCCAGCCCCCCTTACGCTAACCCCTTTCTCCCCCCTCCCCCCGAGGAACCTCGAAGTCCATGCCCAGGAGGCTCGACCCTCCCAATCCGACCCTGTAGCAATGGGGATGGGGAATAGGGGTGCCATTGCTTGCTAGTCCCAATGGGGAGGAATACTGTAGAAAAGGTTGGGAACCGCTGCCTTAGGCTCTCTTGTGATTATGGCTTCTTTGCCAACAGTAGCTTCGGGAGTTCTTCTTCCCATAACATTTCCTGTAGATTTGTTTAGCAGGGCAGACGTTTTTTTCTTCAAAGGCAAATTCGACAAATTCTTCTTTCTTTGTACTCTGTAGTGCGTCGGTTCCGATTCGCTTCTTGTTAAATCTGATGCTCTGTGTTTCACAGATTTTCATTCTTACATCGGGTCATCAAATTCTGTATCCTCTTGTATGAAATGCCTAATCTTGCTCTGGGCTGTAGCTTGGTACGGGGATATCTTTCATAGTAAATAAAATAACCATCCAATGCGTCTCGTATAGCTTATGCTTGGTTGTCTTTCAAAGTACAATCCATCAAGTATGTCTCCATTGACACCGGAATGTGCAACTCTGTTAGTCACGTGAGCTGTGGTGAGAATAAGTTCGGCCCACTATTCTCCTGATAACTTAGTTGAAATCAGTAGCTTTCAGGCTGCATTCAACAATGTCCTATTGAGTCCCTCAGCTACGCCATTCATTTCGGGGCATGTAGACGTTGGTCCTCTTTGCCAAGATGTGTTAATTGGCACAAAATTACATTTGGTTTACGGTTTGTGTATTCGTTTCCTTCCTGCTTCTCTTTCAGCTTGGGACAGGAAAACTTTAAATTTGTCGAAAGCTTCATCTTCTGTGATCATCAGGTAAATATGATAATTCTACCAGGATAAGGTACTTACCTGCAGGAGAATTATAGTTCTCCGAGCGGAGAATGACGAATCTGTGTTACAAGTTGGGATCCCTTTCCCTGCCTACGGCGCTTCTTTTATGGTGTTATTACCATTCAAAACATGGTAATATATGCAAAACGGCTACGTCACCTCCCCTACCTTCCTCACTCCCCGTCCGTTATGGAACCCCACTCGTTTTCCCCTGCAGCCTCGGGGGGAGAGTCCCGGCAGGCAGGAGGGAAGTTACCCCTTTACACGCTAAGTGTTAAATGAATAATATGTTAAAAATTAGCATATAATACCCTAGAAGTGGACTATGTGAACTAACGTATGACATACGTTAGTAGCGTTTTAAGGGTTAAAGTAACCCTCGTCATTCTCCGCTCAGAGAACTATAATTCTCCTGCAGGTAAGTACCTTACCCTGGTAAAATTATTATTTCTCTCTCACAGAGAACTTCTCTCTGTGTTACAAGTTGGGAGGATTACAGAACGTGCACTAACTAGCGGGAGTCTCACCTGCCCCTTATCCTAGTGACGCATTCCAATGCCCCAGGCCACCCACGAGTCCCAGGCATCCGAGGCTGCCCTACGCTCGTACGGGTCCCACAACACATTCTTCTGAGGCACGGGCCCTCCTTGACCCAGGCAAACAGCTCCACGAACCAAGTGGCACCCAACCATGCCGGCATGATGAGGATGGCTTTTTTCACTTCATCCCCCAACAGTTTTTGCACACACCGCCCGATCAGCGGGCACGGAGGAAACAAATAAGGCACAAACTTGCTCCACGACACACTGAACGCATCAGTAAACTCAGCGCCCGGGCACCTGCCCCAAACCTGGGCAGCTGGGCAGTCGCTTCCGACGCAAACACGTCCACATCAGGAGTGCCAAACCTGTCGCACACACACCGAAACACCCCGGGCGACAACATAAAGTCTTACTTGTCCAGGAACACCCTAGAGGTCTAATCCGCTACCGAATTCAATTTCCCCGGAATGAAACAGACGTCGATGGTGCAGCCGAGTCGCTGCTGCCAGGACAACAGTCTCCGCACAAGGCCTTTCAACTCACGGGACCGAGTCCCGCCCTGTTGGCGCACATAACACACCGCGACCATGCTGTCGGACAAAATGTGCACCGCCGCTCCCTGCAAGTTCTCCCGGAAAGCTTCCACCGCCTTCACCATAGCCAGGAGCTCCCTGGCATTAATATGCAACCTTGTCTCATCCGGTGACCAGCGGCCCTGCGCATGATCGCCAGCCAGGGTGGCACCCCAGCCTACGTCCGCGTCATCCGTAGACAGTACCGCGGTTGGCTCCGGAACACACCACGGGCGACTGACCGCCGGACCCTCCAGCAAACAACACTACCAATCTAAGTCGGACCTAGACCCAGCTGACAACACTCCATCCGGGTAACTACCACAAGACCACGTGCGCAAATCGTCTTGCCAGAAACGAGTATGCAGCCTGGCATCCCCTACCACACAGACGATACTTTCGACCAACCCCAACAAGCGCATCATGTCACGCACAGGCACCCTTGGCTTCTTGCGTATCTGCCGCACCTTACGTAGCAGTCCCCGCTGTTTTCCGTCAGGCAACACCAGCTTAGCACCAACCAAATCCACCTGAATCCCCAGATACAACAGGCTCTGTGTGGGGACCAAAACACTCTTGGCCAAGTTGGGGAAAAATCCCAGCTCGCGAAGCAGCTCCACTGTCCGACGCACGTTGGCTTCCACACTCCGCACCGAAGGCCCCAAGATGCCAAAATCATCCAAATATACAAAAAGCAACACACCTTCCCGCCGGAGAAAACGCCGCACCATGCCAACCAACTGCATAAAAATGTACGGCGCAGACGCTAGTCCAAAAGGCATCACACGGAAACGGTAAACACACCCCTGCTAAGAAGACATCAAAAATTTTCGGGCGTTCATAGCCATTGGCACCGCATATACGCCTGAGAAAGGTCTATTTTCGCCATCCACCAACCTTTTCGTAAACATTTTGCAACCACCGACAGCATGTCCAAACGACATTTTTGCACTTCCACATACACATTCAACATCTTCAAGTTGAGAAGCACACGTATCGAGCCATCGGGCTTTGGGACTGCAAAAATTGGCGATGCAAAGCGATCGACCCTTCACGCCCTGCATCACCATCTCTCGTTATTTCGGCACAATTCTAGCATCGTCCTCTTCCAAACTCGCCTGCACCCAAACCGCCCGTAGCGGCGGCCTCCCCATTAGGCCTAGACTTGCGCCATTAATGTCTGCAACACCCAGGGCGATGCCCCTATCTCCGACAACGCTGCGTCGTGACCCGACAAAGAGCCAGCTCGCCACCTCTTGTCCCCCTAAAACGGCGTCAAAGTCCGGGACGTCTCACACAAAGTCCGCAATGCATCAACCTGTAACGTTATAGCATCGTCCAAAACACCGGAAACCGGTCGATCCACACTACAGTCAATGGCCAATCTGGCTTGCAACAGAGCACACATCGCGGCAACACCAAACCACAACACCGCGCCGCCAGTTTGGATTTTGGCCAACGGACAACTGGCAACCTCGTGGCCGCCCAAATCACCCACCATTCTTCACGTAGTGTAGTGTTTACGCAATTCACTTAACAGTTCCCACGACGGCACCCCTGCCCGGGTAAGCAACGCACACAGTAAGTCCGAATCCATCTACAGTATAGCCATTATCCTCACACCACGTGTCCGGGAAAAACATCCAAACCGCCTGCATCAACAAGCCGCGCCGCCATTACGCCCGATTGGCGTCTTCCTCGCCGGAAACTCCTTCCTTTTTGACAGCACTCCTGGTGTCTCACAAATTATTGCGGTTCAAACTTCCAAGCACGCCTGGTGCCTCGCAATGTCCCCGTATTGCGGCCTCCACAGCACTCCTGGTGCCTCGCAATTTCTACATATTGCGGTCTCTCTCTCTCTAGCACTCCTGGTGCCTCGCAATTTCTACGTATTGCGGTCTCTCTCTAGCACTCCTGGTGCCTCGCAATCCTTCAAATTGCGGCTTCCTTAGCACACCTGGGCCTCACAATTCTTCTTAATTGTGGTCTATCACATCCGAAAAAACTAAAAATTTTATAATAAGAAATAATAACTGAAAAAAGAGTGGGGTTCCATAGCGGACGGGGAGTGAGAGGGTAGGGGAGGTGACGTAGCCGTTTTGCATATATTACCATGTTTTGAATGGTAATAAGACCAGGAAAAAAGGAAAAGGGAAGGGCAGGGAAAGGGATCCCAACTTGTAACACAGAAGGGAGTTCTCTGTGAGGGAGAAGAAGTATTTCCTTGAGTAGTCATCGATAAATGAAATGAAATACTTGGTGTCACCCACTGAGGTAACTGGCGGTGGTTCCAATACGTCTGTGTGACCCAAATCCAACAGTGGCTTTGGCACTTCTTTCGTTCAGGGACGCATGTTTTGCTCGAGCCGATTTCCCTAGTTTGCATACTTCACATAATTATAAGAGTATCTTTCGATAGCGATGAAATACTTCAGACTTTTTCCATCTTTAATCATCTTCGTAGGGCTTGAAAGTTAATGTGACCTTGCCGCTCGTGGCATACCTTTGTGTCTGTTTGCTCTCCTTGAGCCTCCACTTTTGTCTGTGCTGGAATTGGGCGAACAGGTCGTCGCTTGTTGGTCATTGTAGCATGAGACTCTTTTCTTTGAGTTTCAGTTGAGTCTTCTTCAACGTGTTCTGCGACGTTGCTTGCGGAATCTTCCATAAAGTTACTGTGAAAAATTGACCATCCAAAGGCACTTTCATGTAAGGTTCTCCTTGAGTTCTCCATGATGGGCAATTCAGTTTCATGGAATCATAGAACATACCATATTAGGCTTTTTCTTGCATAGGCACTATGTTGGATTCTTGTTGTTGCAGCACCTACTTTGTTATTACCTTGATTGCATGTTAAACAGAAAAATATTTATTAATTTTCATGCAGCATGACACAAACCTTCTATTTCTACCTGTAATGGTTTTTTTTTTAGATAAAGACTTATGGACACCCTGTAAATTGTATTATATATGAAGTATACAAAATGTTTAAACCATCAATGATAATGTTCTTTGAGGAGTATGTCCCAGTTTTGATTTGGTGTAATTAATAACTGAGTGAATAAACTTGAATCACTTCGTATTTTACAGTGTCGTCATCACATACACCAGTCCAGAAGAGATGGAGAAGGAGTTTGAAGCAGACCAGCTCCCAATTGTGCGGCTGTTAGTAGCCATGTGGTATGCAGCAGTTTCACGCTCGGAGATTGTTTGCTACGTTATGATTGTAGTTAATCAAATGAAGTCGGCCAGCATTCTGTCGCTTCCATTGCCTTTTATGGCCTTTCTCTGGGGATCTCTGTCCATTCCTCGCCCCAGCAAGTCCTTTTGGATTACCGTCATCACTTACACCGAGGTAAATTTAGGTCACCTTTAGTACACCTACAACTTTTGGTTTTAGATGATTAGATCCTCAAGAAAATGTTCAAATGGTTGCAATTCAGTTCAATATGGCAACTGCAGAATTTACTTAAGTCTCTAAAAGTCTTATTTGGGTGTAAAAATATTCTAGTGTTAGTGCAAAAAAGCCACACACTTCCTAAATAGTGACTGTGACTTTTCGATGACTTCAGGACCTTTACTAGACATTTTAGCACTTCTCTAATTTACCCCTATCCCCCTAATTTCGAAGAAAACATAAAAAGTTACCTGAAATGCAATCGTTAACACTCTGGAAATGGTGTTTCAAATGTGAAAAGCAGTCAAAGCAAACATAACTAAACCTAAACTTGTTTCCTACATGAAACTCAGATCCTCCATTCGAGCCTAGGTAACTGACCTACCCTAACCAACAACACATCGGAATCACGGACAATCTATGCTTTTATTAGCAATTATTATTAAGATTTACTAATTCTCCATACCTGAATCGGTCAAATAGGTCTATCGGCCTGTCCTCACCTTTTGTAGTTTACTGAAACCAAGAATTTATAGGGTTGGGGAGAAGAATTTGTAACGCTAAGAAGTCCCTATTGAAACACGTTAGATTCGTTTCTATTAGTTCTGTACGAGTTTTCAGAGAGTGCCACATATTCCTTCTGTTAATTTTTGCTCATTGTTTAGCCCAAATCTAAAGTAAACTAAATTACTACTAAGCTAAACTAAATAATAATTAAATAAAAGCTAGTTTCGTTTAGTTTAATTTTAAGCTGAAAACTAAGAAATTCCCGCATAAAACACATGGCGCCCTGTATAAACCTGGACGGAACTAATAGAAATTGATCTAAGGCGTTTCAGCAGGGGTCTCAGTCACAAATTCTCCTCCCCAACCCTATAAATTCTTGCTGATACTAATCCAAATCGAGCATCTGTAACAAGTAGAACATCGAGATTTTGATCCTGTGTCAATATTTGCTGAAAGTTTAAACCTTTGTCGAGAGGCCTTCTCCCTAGAACTTTTCCTTCATAGCCTAGGTGTGTTTAGCGCTTGTCTATGAGATGACGGGTCATGGCATTGGCTTTCTTGAATGGTCCTTACAGCTGGGCAATATTGGGACAATAGTTGTAAAGATTTAATGACATTCCAATTCTAGAAACTGCCTTCCGAGCTTTGAAAACGTAAGAACAGCACAATACCAAACCATCCTAAAGGTTTAGTAATGAATTCTGACAAATTCTAGGTGGTTGGGGTAACTTTAGCTATTTTTTGTGTGGTTGGGTGACTCATCTGAAAATTATTAGGTCACCTGAGTGAAACTTTTACAAACCCCTCTCCCCTGTCCTGCCTTGCCTCCCCACTTTTACTCATGGAACTGTCAAAAGAATGCCAGGTTTCTGTGGCTTTTCTCACAAATGCTTTTTGGGTCCCAAGTCTTCAAGCAAAGAGAGATTTGGCCTGCAGAAATAAAAGGAGTAAAACAGAACATGACAAAGCTAGCTCATATTGCTTAACACCTATTTGTCGATGCCTTGTTGCTGGCAGTTTAAAGAGTTGTAGGGTGAAAGTCCCAAGTCTGGAAAAATATGAATTACGAGTTATTATTATGTGCTCTTTAGTCTTATTTGGAGGGACAGTTGTTCTGTCTCTCCTCTCCAGTTTTCCTTACCCCATTTTCCATCACCCCCCAACCCCAGTAATCATGTTTTAGGTGTCTGTGTTAAGTTTAATCTCCTTACTGCCTAAATTCAGAAAATGCTATTTTTTATAGCCGACGAAAATATATGTTACCTGTTTTTCTTACTAGCAGTTCATTTCCTAGATGAAAAGTTTGCTTCCTTGCCGTGCTTGTAACATCCCTCGACCACGCATGGGCCTCTCTATATATAAAGCCAGCGCAGCGGATCGTACTTCATCTTTCTTCCTAGGGTGACTGCTGCGTGTGGTTGCTCATGTGCTCTCCCGTCTTCTTGCCAGCTCTACACCTACGGACCGTCCCTGCCATTAGTGCACGGCCCTCTAGGAGGACCGTTGGTCGGGCTTTGGCTTGATCCTTCCTTTCATCATTTTTCAGTTTTGCTTGTCCTCAGACGCCTGCGGACCGAAACCCGGACTTCCGTTCGGTCCGTTACCTTTTGTGGGCCGCGTGTGCTGCCCGCTGTAGGATATTTGTGTTGACATCTATCTAATGTGTTTAGCACAAAGTATACGTATAGATATTAATGACACGTCCTTACACAGTGTTGTCGTAACTTGGAATCCTTTATTACACGCCCAGACATGCTCAATACACAAGCGGCTAACGCCCACGTTAGTGGTGGCATCTCGCGGCGCACCCTGCAATTAATCACTGAACCACTGAGCCTTACATACACTACACGCCCCTTTTTTAGTTATGCCCCGGGGGTGTACAAACAGATTTTTGATCATTTACGGTAATACACAATCATTAATACACTGTTACAAATTTAACCTTGTTGGAGGACGAACCTCTCTCCCTGATCGGGTGAACACTCTTGCCTCGCCTGCACCTCTAGGCGGTACAACTACATCATTGTTATTACCTGTTACATTATCATCGTCCTCATCATACCAGACATGTGAATCATACCCTTTACCAGGTTTTGTGTTTACCTTCACACTCGTTCACATACCGAGGTCTTATATAATGCCTATTCCATCTATAAATTGCATCATTAGTAATTTGAACAACATACGCTCTAGGAGCAGGACCACACTGTAAAATCTTAGCTGGTTTCCACATCTTTCCTGATAGTAAGAACATTTAAACAAGCTATTAGGAAAGCGAGTTTTGATGGTATGGAATTTTACCGTGTATTACTTGACTATAGAACAACCCCAGTTGGTGATTTGCCTTCTCCAGATGTAATGAGTCAAGGTCGTAAGTTTAGCTCACTTGTTCCTCAGGGAATATCCCACTTAACACCCAAATTTGATGTTTCTGTACACCTGGTAATGTCATCGAACTTCTTCAATATGTGCGCAACGGTCTGTGAATCACCACTCTAACTCAGGATGAACACAAACGTCGAGTATAGATCGTAACCTTGCTGTCCGATCGTCTACAGGAGAAGTGCTCTGTTGTTTGCGTCAAAATAATTGTTGAATTCCCGGTGCCACTTTTTCCATGAGGTTGCTGGCACGCCACCTTCTATGAACGTGTTCGGTGCTCTTAACATCGATGCATCCATTTTGAATTCCAAGGTTAGCTCTAACGGCGGCCGCAAATTCTTCCTCTTGTTACCGAGGGAAATAAAGGCAGAAATAGTCTCTAAAATCGGACTGTTGGTTTCGTTGAACTCAGTGAACACCATGTACTATATTTGGGTTGACATCTAATGTGTTTAGCACCAAATATACGTATAGCTATTAATGACACGTCCTTACGCAACATTGTCGTAACTTGGAGTCCTTTATTACACGGCCAGATATGTTCAATACACAAGCGGCTAACACCCGCGTTAGTGGTGGCATGTAGTGGCGCACCTTGCAATTAATCACAAGCAACCACTGATCTTTACATACACTACACCCGCCTTCCTTCTTGAGGACACGGCTGCTTTATGTCAGCTATAGGACATAGACGAACCGCGACCAGGACTCGACGCCCGGTCCGTTGCCTTTTTTGTGGACCGCGTCTGCTGTCCGCCCTCTTACTTGAGGACGTGATTGTTATGACTATTGTAGAGACATTGATTCGGGACAAGAACCTTCACTTGGGCTCGGGCCTAGTCTCCTTCGAGCGGCCTGCTGTCCACTTATACTACTGATGGTGCTACCGCTTCCGTCGGCTGTCAGTACCTCAGTCTCTGAAAAGGAGCTTCGATGGTTTTGGCCCGATTCCCTTTGACCCAAATTTTCGGTTTTACCTGTACTGCGTGGGCACCTAGGGTAGGGTCCGGGCTGCATCCTCCACCCATGGCCTTTTGGTGGACCACAACTAAGGTCCGCCAGCCTTTTTGGCGACGCTTCTGCTCACATCTGCTATGATTATTGCTACAAATACACACCCGTGAGTTCAGGCGCCCGAGGCCGGGGAACTGGGCTCCAATGCCCGGGCCCAGAGTCCGTAGTGAACCATGGTCTGCTAGCCGCCTGTTTTCTTGGGGGTGTTGCTACTGTTTGCCAATCAATTCACAACCACGACGATCCCCCATACACTTGACGCCTGGGGATCGGGAACCGGGCACCGTCACCCGGGCCCAGACTCGCCCCTCTCATGCTACATTTTGCCTGTATTACTGCACATTTCCGCGATAATTGACATCATCTGAAGCAGTCTTTCCGCTCGGACGTCCGAGCATCTATCCGTCTTCTGCATTCGTTACAGGTACCCAATGTTCGGGGTCCGAGCCCAGGCCTGTAACCGGGCTTGGTACCTTTTTTACGATTCCATTTTTTGATTCGGGTCTCCTGTCCTCTGTCACCGTCTTTCACAGTTCTTCTCTGCAACCTCTGGACTCCAGGCCTTCGGTCATTGTCTGGCTGGTATCCCTTGCATCCCGGTAGCAAATCCATTGTGTACATGAATCAATGCTCGGTCCACGATCCCCCAAGCCCTAGGTCTGCTAGGGACGGTCAAGGGAACTACAGCAACATACTTGGTGCACGGTTCTCTACGGCAGACCGCTGGTCGTTCGGTCTTTGGCTCGACCCTTCTTTGCACCATATTTTGGTGTTGCTTGTCCTCGGCCACCTGCGGATCGGGACCAGGACTTGACGCCCGGTCCGTTGCCCTTTATTGGCCGTGTCTGCTGTCTGCCTTCCTTCTTGAAGACACGGCTGCTGTTGTCAGCTATGGAAACGTCGGTTTCCTACGAAGACAGCGGGTTGGGCTCTGGTCCAGCTGCCTTTAACCAAGCTTCCCGGTTCTGCTTATCCACAGACATCTACGAACTGGGACCAGGACGCAACATCCGGCCCGTTCCCTTTTTGTAAACCGTGTTTACTGTCCGGCCGCTTTCTTGAGGATATCGATTCTGGACAAAGACCTTCATTTGGGTTCAGGCCTATTCCCCTTTGCACGGCTGGCTGTCCGCTTCCACTCCTAATGTTGATACCGCACGAGTTGTGCTTCAAACTTCCAGCTTCATTACCACGCAGACCCGGTGTGCGCCACAAATCCTCCTGTTCAAGTAAACGTTAAATTTTTTAAATATTTATACCTAAGAGCTAGTACATCTTCTGTTTTGCAGAGACCCGACATTTAGTATTCCGGTCAAGGCCCGAGGCCGGCCCCAGTACCCTCGGTTTGCGTCCTTCTCCTGGCTCACTGTTCTCCAGGTCGGGAATCCCTCGACCACTCAGCATTTACAATACCGACAAGTCGACCTCGCTTGAACCACGAGTCTCTTGGTTCGTTACCAACATTTCTTTCACTTTTTGTTTCAGAATAGGACCTGGCCTGTCGGTCCGTGGCCCAGGGAAGCTCATCAGCCCGTGGGCCCATCTTTCTGCTTCTGTACCAGTCGGGCCGTCTGTTCCTTCCTCAGCGATTTCATCTTTTGCTTGCAAGTCCTGCCTGTGTTTTGGATATCATGCCTCGTCACATCCGTACCTTGTGCACCCGAGGGCTCATGGCCTATCGGCCCATGGGCCTCTCTTTGATTTTGCTTGCAGTCCCTGTTACCTCTCGATGCGATCCCCTCGCCACGGTTCTTGAATACTACTCGTCCTGCGATTGCGCCATGCACTGGTCAAATCGGACTGTATCCAGTCGGCCCGATATCTCCTATGCCTTTCTGCAGATCTTCATCATCTTCGGACCTCTTGGCCTCTTCCCTCTTGGCATCTTCCACAATCTGCCCTAACAGGCCAATCTCTGTCCGGTGACCGCGGACCCTGTAAAGTCAACTCGTCTCTACCTCCCCACCTGCTCCCACTTTTCCACGATACGCTATATAAACCATCAACATCAGACCAGCATCGTTCATTGAACTACAACCGCAAAGTAGGGGGGGAACAGATATCACAAGGAAGGAGTCATTAGGAAACGCATCACATGTGCCCAGGTTACCTCGTCCACTAAGCACTGGCGGCGATCCCGCTTCTGTGGCGTTACATAGATTTTGTCTTGCAAGAAGTACTTTCCTTTCCTCCCAAGACGAAGCTGGCCAGCGAGACCGACCAGCCCAGCACTTGTTCCTCGGACCTCCTTTTCTGTTCCATGTATATGACATTCAACAGACCTTGTCCTGAATTAGGTACATTCCCCCCAGGACTGGGGTAACTGGTCGGACCACCCGGCCAAGCATTTGTTTCTGTTTGCAAACATTTCTTTCCACTGCCTTTGGCTGAAGCATTTTCAACAAACCTAACGGACCTCCAGATAGCGGCCAGCGGGCCTCCGGCCTTGCGGATCACGGCCGCTTCTGCAACTACTCTTCATGACAAGACTTTGATTTTCTATGCTTCCAACATCAAAAATATTCCCCAGCGAACTCGGAACATTAGAGGATCGCTCCCTGCAACTAAGCTACACTCTTCTCCGACACAAGGGGAGCAGTACGGTTGCCCGACGGTACTTTTGCCCGAGTACAGTTTCCCCGACAGTGAGGTTTGCCCGACGGGTGAGTTGCCCGAAAGTTATGTTTGCCCGACAGGTAAGTTCCTAATGGTAATAGAAATATTGAGTTTTAGAAATATTTAAAGGTCCTACATGGTATCGCCGACGATATTGCACTTTGGTAAAAAAAAAAAAAGTGGTAAAACATTGGTGAGAAAATTGGAGATAAATTTCACGCTTTAGTAATTCTCACTTTTTGTATTTTTAGTAAACGTCTGTTTTGTATTTTTCACTTTGCATTGCCTCCCCTCTTCCACCCCATCCTTCTCTTCCCCCAGTCCCTCCCCTTCCTTTCCACCTTGCTCATTCTCCTGCCCGAGTATGTTTTTTTTGTTTTCTACATTCATTTCACCTGCAACATCGGTTTGCTGTCTCATCCCTTTCCATTTTATTTACTTCTTCCCCCCCCCCCCTTGCAACATTATCATTGATGAATTCATTCTTTGCTGCAATTTTGCATTGAAGTTTATAATTTTTTTTTAAATAACGGCTTAGTATATCTGCTTTGTTAACTGTTCAAGCTTGGTCAACAGCTTTGTTCAGCATTCTTAACAAAAATAGCAGCTTTGTTAAC
>JAHWFP010254554.1:0-10997 GCA_023313725.1 Lithobius niger
CCTTGAGGCACACCATTCTCCAAGACAAACGGGCGGGAAAGAGTCGCCCCGACACGAACGCGAAAAGAACGGCCTGAGAGGTAAGCAGAAAGCAACAGTGGCATCTGTCCCCTCAAGCCATAGTTATAGAGATTACGGAGAATCCCATAACGCCACGTCGTATCATACGCCTTCTCCAAGTCAAAGAAAACCTGAACCAGATGATGACGCAGGCGAAAAGCCTCCCTCACATCTGATTCAAGGGCAACTAGATGATCGATAGTTGACCGAAACCGTCGAAAGCCACACTGGGACACAGATAAGAATCCCCGTGATTCCAACACCCACACCAACCGCTCACTGACCATCCGTTCCATAAGTTTACAGACACAGCTAGTCAGAGCGATTGGGCGATAACTGAAAGGAGAAGTAGGGTCTTTGCCCGGTTTTACAACCGGGATGACCACTGCTGTCTTCCACGCTGCTGGAATAGAGCCCTCTGCCCACACACGGTTGAACATCCCCAGCAAGAACTGCTGGGAGGCAAGGGTCAGATGTTTCAACAGTTGATAGTGAACATCATCAGGCCCCGGGGCGGAGTCATGCAACTTGGACAAAGCTGAAACAAATTCCTGCCAGGTAAATGGTAAATTGTACTCCTCTAGCCCATCGGAGCGAAAGTCAAGAAAGCGAGCCTCTTCTCTACGCTTAATACCGAGGAAACCAGGATCATAATGGTCATCACTCGAGACCCGCGCAAATGCAGACGCAAGACAATTGGCGATATCTGGCACAGAAGAGATCACGGTATTCGCCACCTTCAGCTGTGAAACCGGGGAAGGCACGCTCCTCCCCGAAATCTGGCGCACCTTCCGCCACACCAGCTGAGAAGGCGTGGAGCGCGTGATCGACGAAACATAAGCTGCCCACGAAGCACGTCTAGCCTCACGGATGACATACCTGGCACGGGCACGACAGCGCTTAAACGCTACAAAGTTGCAAGTAGTCAGGCTGACCGTGAATGCACGCAACGCTCGCCGGCGGGCCTGAATGGCCTGCCCGCAAGCAGGCGTCCACCACGGAACAGGAACACGCCGCGGCTGTGTGGACGTACGCGTGATAGTAGCATGAGCAGCAGCAAGGACCACATCAGTGAAATGAGTGGAAAGTTCACCCACATCAGAAAAGTCCTCAACCGCACGCTGAAACACAGCAGCCTCAGCAAAGGCTGACCATTCAGCACGCTTAAGCGCCCACCGGGCTGGCCTGGAAGCCACAGAACCCCCTTGTGTTGTGGACAACACAATGGGGAGGTGATCGCTTCCATGCAGATCGGCAGTGACAGCCCAAGTGAAGTGAACTGGGATGGCCAGCGAGCAAAAGGCTAAGTCCACCGCTGACCAATTGCCCGTTGCCAAGTTACAGTGTGTCATGGCGCCATCGTTCAGGATGCAAACGGACCCCCTCCGCATCCACTCCTCAAGGATCCTTCCCTTGTTGTCAGTATTAGGTCCTCCCCACTGGACATGGTGGCTGTTAAAGTCGCCCAGCAAGAGGAACGGGGCAGGAAGCTGTCGAACCAGGTCCTCCAGGTCACCAACCCCAAAGACCTCATCCGGTGGCAAATAAAGCGAACAGACAGTAATATCCAATTGGAAAGAAACTCGAACTGCTACCGCCTGAAATCTAGTGTGCAGAGGCACACTGGCATGCGGCTGAGAGTGTTGAACCAGCACTGCAACACCACCATGTGCACGTGGCACAGGGTCTGCATCCAGACGGTAGACAGAGTAACCCTTAACAACCGGATTATCCGACGCCTTAAAGCAAGTTTCCTGAAGGCAGCAGCACAGAGGTCGCCAATGCGACAAAAGCAGCCGCAGCTCTTCTGCATGGGTCCGATAACTTTGACAGTTCCACTGAACGATGGTATGCGCAGGCATTAGGGCGGGCTTAAGACAACACCATCCTCCTCAACTCCTCCTCTGGGCGATCCAAAAACATCTGAATCCTCACCCGAATCAAAAGATGGAGTGAGGGTCAGAACAAAGTTATCCTCGGAAGGAGGAAAAGGTCCCGGATAATTAGAACAGGAAGTCTCTTCCTGCTCCATGGGCAGAGTGGTATCACAATGTTGAGGGGACGCAATGGACCCCTCAGCAAGCTGGCCGTTCAACGACCGTTTCACCGTCTCTCCCGGTGGAGACGTCTTCACAGGCGGAGTTGAGGCTTTACCAGCAGAAGCCTTCTTCTTCGACGGCTTCTGTGGCGCACTCCGGGCAGGCGGAGGCTTAGCCGAAGCCTTCACCTGCCTGGGAACAGTTAGAGCATCAGGAACAGGAACAGTAACAGGAGCAGAAGCAGAAGCATGTGCAGGCTGGGCAGAAGTCGACGGCACGGCAGCAACCGGGTCTGAAGGACCCAAAAGACCCTGCAAAGATGGATGTTGCTGGGTCAACAAAGTAACAAGCATGCCCACCGTCCTCGTCAAAGACCTGAGCTCAGCGCGCAAATCCGCCAAATCAGCAGACTCGCTAACTGGGCCAGGCAATGACGCACTGCACACCTGGGCAAAAGAACGTGTTAGCGTCGGCGCCGATAGTTTGGCTTTCTTCCGGGCCTCTGAGTAGGAAAGCCCGTCCTTAACCTTCAATTCCTGAACACGACGTTCCTCAACATAAACATGGCAGTCCCGTGAAGAGGCCTGGTGCTGACCACCGCAGTTGACGCAATGCGCCGGGGCAGCACAATCAGTGCCCTCATGGGCTGCCTGAGCACAGCTAACACAGGTTGGCTTAGCCTTACAGGAACCGCTGGTGTGGCCGAAGCGTTGACAGCGGTAACATCGCATTGGGTTCGGGACATAAGTCCTGACCTTCAACCGCAGGTAACCGGCAGTAATGTGCTGCGGTGCAACTGGCGTATCAAAGGTCAGGAAAAAGGTATCAGTTGGCTGGGCACCATTTTCACCTTTCCGTGTCAAACGCATCACAGCCGTAACGCCTTGTGACTTGAGTTCGTCCAGGATGATATCATCGCTGAGACCCCTCAAATCAAAGCACGTCACCACCCCCTTGCTGCTGTTTAAGGTACGATGCGGCTCCACACGCACCGGGCATAACCCCAGTGCACCCGCCTTCAAAAGTCTCTTTGCCTGAGCCCCATCCGCAACCTCAACAAGGTATCCCCCAGCACGGAGCCGAGAGACACTCTTCGGATCGGAACCACAGATCCCTTTTAGTGCTTTGTGGACAGCGAACGGACCGAGTTGTGTAACATCTCGGCCCTCGCCTGTCACCACCAAGAACTTCGGGACTTGGTCCCGACTCTTACCAATGTCCGGTAACTGGGCACCAGGCCCAACCATCTCAGGTTCCCTCCTCTGGCGCTTGCTAGTGCGGCAAGGAGGGGAAGAATTGTGGGGGGAAGAAATATTTGCGGGGGAGGGGGGAGAAGAAGTTGCCATGGAGAGCAAAAAGAAGTCGCGGCGGTGCGCCCCCCAGAAAAGAAAAACCCCGCGCGGCACTCGGGTGATGCAGGGCCGGAAGCCGCATATCCAGGGCCCTGCACCAGGAAGCTAACACCGCCGTCTATCTCGGTGAGGTGGCAGCCTAAGCATGCCGAGAGGCGAGGCCACCAAGGAAGCCGTACACACCACCTCCCTCGATAACCCAAACAGTTCGGGTCCGTGATGCAGATGGATACAGCACAAGCCGCCTCCCCACAACGACAGGACCCGAAAAGTCATAGCCGATTGACCTTAGGCCGGCTCGCCCAGGCCACCCGTCCTCCGGAATAAGGAGCCAAAGCCCGAAAGCCAGGATCTCCGCCTCCATGGATTACTAGGTTGCAGCACACGGCCAACATGCTGGGGGATGAGGATGAAAAGCCCAGTGGCCAGAATGGCCAAATCGGAATCAAACCCAACAGGGGATTCAAACCGCCAAACATCCTCTAAGCAGCCACCCCGGGCCCGGTTTGTCTGGATGTCCCTTCACCTCTTTCGGACTAGTGCTTGAGACGGGTGTTAAACCTGCCCGCCATACACACCGTAGGCGCACTCGCAAACCGTAGTGTTGAGGTTGCTAGTGTTCAAGACGGACAAAAAACCCTCCGCCACGCAGACCCTTGGCACACTAGCAAACCGTGATCTTGGGTTCCCTTTTAGTCGCCTCCTACGACACGCAGGGGTACGGTGGGCTTATTCTACCCCCAGCCCACAGCTCTCAAGAGGGAGGTCAAAAACACACTGACCAACTGGTAAAAAAGTCATTTTTGGACCACCAAAATGGCACTTACAGCAGTCAAAATTTCAAAAAAACGGCAGGCAAAATTTCAAAAAAACGGCTCAGCTTCTGTGGGGCAAGCCCCCCAGACCCCCCATGTGGTTTACAAGGTTTTGAAACTAATAAATATTTTTTATTATACAATATTTATACAATATTAACAATATTTCTGGAAGTACGGATTAAAAAAAAACTTTATAGAAAAGCTTTGGCACCTGGTTTCTTGGCGTCTTCTGCATTTTAGTTTCTGACTATCAAGTTGTTTTGGACAAAACTGAGGTAAGAAGTTTCGCCATTTCTTTCGTCTTTCGACGCTCCATTATTTAAAAACTGGAGCATGTTTTTATTTTAAAATGTGCAGGTTTTTTTTTTACAATAATACCTCTAGGCCTATAGTTGTTTAGGATACAACTGAGAAAAAGATTTCATTAATTTCACCTTTCGATAGTACATTTAAAAAAAATTTCTGCCCCTGACCTGCTGCCTATGCTTAGACACAGGAGACGTCGTCATTCATTACAGCCTAAAAGTCCAAAATGTACAATTAAGTCAACCCTCAATCGTCAATGGCCAGCTGGCCTGTTTATATAATTCTAAACTGAACTCGGTTTAATTTAATTTGGAAAAAAAAATATCTAAAAAAGAACATGATTTACTCACAATAAATTTTTTACGAAACCTACCATCCTAAAATATGAATTAAAAAAATCACAAAAATTTGCTTGACAGTTTGTTGCTTCAGTGTTCACTGGAGGCTAGAAACAGGCACTAACATAGCGTAAAATGCTTCAGCTTCCGGGCCTCCGCCCCGGACCCCGCTGGGGAAGCATACAAGCGCTCCCCCAGACCCCCTAGCTGAGCTTGGCGGACCCCTCAAAAGTACTTTACTAGCAGCATTAGTGGCATTCTTTAAACCAGTTGGCAAAATCATAAGATGAGTTGGCAAAATAACAGTCACTTCCCCCCCAACCAAGTACCCTTCGCTACGGCCCTGCCGCTATATCTACAATCCGTCCGCTATAATTCGTCCATTTAGGTGTTTGTAGCCACATAAACCGTAAATGGTCGATGCATGTTCTAAATGTTCATTGTAGCGCCCTACTAACAGTCAGCTGTAACAAATGTGTTAATTGTACTTAAGACTGTCACAAAATTTCCTACTTCAAGATAAAAAAAAATTGAAAATAGTTTGTGTCTTCCTTTTGCAAGCTTTTATTTCATATGTGAAAAAGTATAATATTTGACACATTTTATTTTGCCTTTTGCAAAAATCTTGATTTAAAAAAATTACAAAATCGCTTCGCAGTTCACAAATAAAGGGGTTTTTTTTGTGGCTTTTATTTCGTCGGTCTGCAGTTTACACTCGGCTTTTGCCCCGCGATTTTATTTTCCATAGTCTATTATTTTATTTGAGTTTTTCCCGGTGGCCTTCCCACGGTTTAACAGCGTTTGGTAAGGAGAAGGACAACCTCAGGGATCGAACTGGAAACCTCCGATCACCCCTGGGGGCACAGATAATGTTTAGACTAGGTCAGAGTAGACCACGTAACCGCTGGTAGTCTATCACTCTACCCTGGCCAGCACTGAATGGCAGCAACTCTGTCAAGGTCCCCTTTGCTAGTCACTGATCAGACTATCTTCTTCAGTCAACTGTTGGTTCACGTTCACGAACTTAATTGGGACTCAATCAGATTTCATTTTCTTTACAAATTAATTTAACCGAGTTCTGTTAAAATTATATAGACCCTGAAACAGGCCCTTGACCACCATTGAAAAATGGGGGTTGACGTAATTCTACGTTTTGGTCTTTTAGGCTTCAGTGAATGACTATGAACTGCTGGTGTATTAGTGGGCAACTGGGGAGGAGTCAGCGGAGGGAGTGCAGCAAATTTCTTTTTAAATGAATTATCGAAAGATGAAAAATAGTGAAATCTTTTGGTCAGTTATTTCCTAAATGACTAGGCTTAGAGGTATTACTTAAAAAAAAACTTCCACAGTTAAATGGAACGTCGAAAGATGAAAAAAATGGCAAAACCTTTTACTCAGTTTTTTCCAAAACAACTTGGAGAAAAGCGTCCACATTTCAAATCGACATGCTCCATGTTCATTTTATTCTCCCTGGTTTCAGGGGACCTTTCGAACATTATTGCCATGAATTTCGGAACTTTTAGGGTCGCTTTTTTTCCTTTAAACCGGTTTGTTATGGACACTTTTCATCATATTTTGGCCCTTTGACATTTTTTACTAATATTCTTAAGACTATATTGTTTTGGAAAAAATTAGTTGCTTCTGTATTAACACAAAAGGATCTTCAAATCGTAGTTGGGATTGGTTAACAGAAAAAGTGAATAGCAAATCAAATGGTCAACTCAGTTTTTCCAACTTAGTTTCTTTATGCTTTGAAAAGTGCAGTACCTGTCAATTTTTGCGTTATGTCCCAATGATGCTGCTTGTTGCTTGAGACTTGAAGTGCCGCTTCAGTAACCTTACCGCGCATGCGCAGCCCTCCCTATAAAGAATGCGTACTAAGGGAGATCGCCATCACTTTGCCTCAAGCTGTCGCCTGGTCTTCAGCATGCTGCACCCGCCATAATCCTGCTTTCGGTCTTCTACCTGAGTCCTCGTCGACCACAACGACTGCTGCACGTTCATTTTGGATCGCGCATGTCGTTGTTGGCATCGGCTTTCCCTCAAGTCTTACCTGCATCCCGTCAACCTCACCTTACCATCTGGTCGTTGTTGTCCCCTTGGAACCAGCTTCCAGCTTGGTGTGACGGCCCCTACACGTTAGTCTCCGCACAACGTGCACGCCGTCAGCACCTCACCCTGCAAGGCCTACCTGTCGCCATCTCTTGCACGCCTCTCCATTCTTGTCAAGCTTCTTTCGGTCATCCCCGGGCCCATTCCCGCTGCCAGACTGCAGGCCATGACAACAATCTTCCGTCCTGACACCTTAGCGCTTTCAGTCATGCTTCTCTTCGGCTGATCCTCGCGGTTGTCCCTACCGGCCGCCCTTTCTGTCGTCGCCAACATCAGGCTTCACCTTCAAGCCACTGTTCTTCCCTTTCGGTCATCCTCTTGGGATCACCATCTACTGCCTAGCCCTCGGCCGCCACTCACCGCAACTCAACCGGTACCTCGTTTTCTTCTGCTCTTCAGGTTTCGCCCCGTCCTCGTTCAACGACGCTTTCGTCTCTTCGGCCAACCCTGTAACGAGCTACCCTTTCGGTCGACCTACCTACTCCGTCAACCTTACACAACGTCTTCAAATTTATCACTTGCCTCGGCAATTACATGCTACTTGGGCCGTGTCTTCCCCTTCGACCTTCCGCATCTACAAATGCCATGCTCCCCTTGCGATGCAAGCTGCCCTTTCGGTCATCACTCCGGCTTCGAATGTCATGCTCTGTCCTACACCCCGGCCGCCCTCGTCGACCGCTGCACGCCAGCATCTCCGCCGCCAACAAGCACAAGCACTCTGACCTCCTTTCAGCCACTCAAGAGCCTGCCGCGAGAAACGTTCATTGATGATCAAGAAAGCAGTCAACCTCACGGCCTCAACCTGTATCAACCCACATACGACGGCTCCTTAGGAGCTCCTTCCCTATCTCCTTTCGGTCTTCCCTCCTACACTACCAACCGCTTCAACATCTGCCTCACCCCGTTGCCTGCATCCCGGCTTCCTTCACTCAGAGCGGACACATCGGCACCTCGAGACTTCCGTTCACACCCTCCTTTCAATCAACCCTCCATTGTCACCATCCATCCTTGGCCGGCTGTTCCACTTTGCCATCAACACGATTGCTTCTCGCACGTGAAGCCATGAAGTCAGACGACTGTGACTCTTCGCCGTACCTTGGCCTTCCGTCTTCATAGACTCAATCAATCAACTGCCTCGCCTCATGGCCCACACCATGGCTGCCCTCACGTAGTTTCGACTCTCTAAAGCCCTATGGCCTTCAACCGAACCTCTTTTTGGCCTCCAACACTGTACCGCCTTTCGGTCATCACCTTCTCCTTTCAGCCTCCAAACCTCGTTACGTCACAAACCAGAACGAGGCTCTTCCGTTCACGCCTTGCCGAGTCACTTTGTGTGTTTTCACAGAACGCTGTCTAGCACTCCTCTGCTCCAGGTTGTTTCACATTACTTTATCATCATAGTGAAGACGTTAAAGCCAACAATTCCACCCTTGAAAGATCCTTACTCCGGCAGACTTCCACTAGTCGAAGACCCCGGTTGATGTAACTGTCCCGGCTTGCAGAATCCAAATAAGAAAGACCCTCATGTCAATATCACCAGAAATGTAACTTCTACCACAACCCGTGCCCAATTTGCGTCTGTATCCCATACGAAGACTGGAAAGTAATCTCAGTGCTTCAACTTTTTTCTGCTAAACGCAAAGAACAGAAACTAAAAAACGTCAAGTCCGAAGAACCCTTCAAATCCCCCACGTCAATAAATTCCGTTCTTCAGCCCCGACTTTGGCATTGCCATCAACCCCCAGGAATTCCGAAAAGTCTTCGGCCGCCGCCACTCCGATTTCACAACAAACGTGGGTTACTTCATCGATGTCCACTGATTCTCCCACAACTGCTCCGGTCTACAGACCAGAAGTGCAACACGGAAACGAGGATCTTGATCATGAACAGGAGGACCCACTTCCTCCAACCCTGGCCAATCCATCATCCCCACTGGAATCCTACACCCTTCATCCCGAAGATAAACAATCCAACCTCGTTCCCGCTATACCTCATTCTCCCAACAAGGATGACCCTCAAATACCGTCACCAACATTTACTTCTCCTCAAAGATCGAATTATTCATCCCACTCCGATAACGAAGCTGACCCTTCTTCAATCCCTCCTCCACCAGTTTCAGTCAGTAGCTATAATCCCTTCACGTCTCAATCCGACAAACTATTCAAGATGGATCAACGCGAAATCTTCAAGACCATCAAACACAAATTAAAGCTTAAAGAGTTATCAAAAATCCAGCTAGACATTAATTGTCTACGGGTAAAACCCATCTTCTGATCGTGGCAAAAAAGTTTCACGAGCCAGCGGAAACAGATCCAAGATCTCAAAGCGCAAATTGAGAATCTCCATGCCACTAACAATGAACAGTTCCGACAGTTAACCAACTTGACTCTACAACAGGCCTTAAAGAAGCGTAGACCAACCTCTCCGCCCCCGCCTCACCAAGGCATCACAGAACCTGAATCCCTAATGTCGTGGTCACCTTCCCGCATTGACATCGAACAATCCTGGTAGCCATCGTACAAAAAACTAGGTCCCTTCCTCCACCCCAGCCTTATCCAGCCTTCTGACCCACGCATCCGGCTCTCCGTCCTACCATCTAAGCCCTTGACTTACATCGAGCCTCCCCTCGAAGATGAAGCTGCCATCGCTCCTCTTGAGGACCCCTTACAAGATCATCAACCCGACCCTATCCTCAGCACCTGGAAGAGCAGTTTGGTAACCGCTCAGGACCACAACTTACGTGCCTTTTCACTCTGACAATTTGATAACGACACGTCTTTCACCCCTCTTCATCCAGACCTGTCCTCCTTGCCAGCTGCACCAACCCTGGACATCCATGCTCCTCTTGTCGCAGCAAGGCCAAAGGCTACCTATACAGCCTCCACAACCACCACCACTAATTAGCTCATTACGCATTTTTCAAAAAAAAAAAGCAAAACAAAAAAAAAACAAAAATATACAAACAACTTTCTTTTCTTCCCCATCTTTAATCAGAAAATCCGACAAAACATCACGAAGCTAAACTTAATCAATCTCCTATGTTTACAACCACATCATCACCGCTGAACATCAATCCAGAAGACGATGTAAGACTCAACCTCTCCATCCCAAGTCATGCTCTCCCCATGAAAGTAAACCCATCAACCTTTTTTTTTTTTAAATGGAAAAACAAGTTATACGTTGTAATACAACCTCCCCAGTTTGACAAAAAAAAATGGAAAATGGAGAACTTCAATGGGTGACAGCTGCCTCAGTATCTCAGGAACTCCGTCAAAAGGTACCCGCCACCTACCTTGACGAGATCGGCCTGTCAGTGCAAAAATTGACAGGTATTGCACTTTTCACAGCATAAAGAAAGAATATTTTGCCGGCCCCCAGCCAGGCCAGCTAAAAATGGTTTCTTTTGCTGAAAAAGTGCATTACCTTAGACCCACCCTGCCTCCCCTCTCAAGTCACCTTTTGACACAATTGAGAGACAAAGTGGTGGTGATCTCTCTGAGTACGCATCCTTTATAGGGAGGGTTACTGAGGCAGCAATTCAAGTCTCAAGCAACAAGCAGCATCATTGGGACGTAATGCAAATATTGATAGGTAATGCACTTTTTCAGCAAAAGAAACCGTTTTTAGCCGGCCTGACTGGGGGCCGGCAAAATGTTCTTTTTATTTTTGCCAACTATACCCGATTTTCATCGAGTACGGATTTAGTTCATGTTTCCGCTTTTACTAAAGCAATGGGTACTGATGGCCAGCAGACGAACTAGCAAATCAAATGGGCAACTATGCAAGAAATTTTGAAATTAGTTGATATCGCGATTTCAGATTGGCAGAACCCCTTTTTAAGTTTTGTGTTGCACAAATTTTGCTTAGGTTTCTGCTTTACCTAATAAGCCTTTTACAATCATTCCAACGATAGGGTAACGCGGCGATTCCCTATCTACCTGGTCCGGTGAGGAGGAACCCCCTCCCCCCCCC